>JBAMCM010000647.1:0-29239 GCA_037075145.1 Scaptodrosophila latifasciaeformis | reverse complement strand
TAAAAACTAAGAACCTAATCCTACATTATTATTATTATTATTATTATTATTATTATTATTATTATTATTATTATTATTATTATTATTATTATTATTATTATTATTATTATTATTATTATTATTATTATTATTATTATTATTATTATTATTATTATTATTATTATTATTATTATTATTATTATGATAATTTTTATTTTTTATTTTTTGTCTCACTTCCCAGCCAATGCGACCATTACATATTACATATCTGGAGACGCTATAAGCGGTTGCAATAAGGCAACATAAAAAAAAATATAAACAAACACAACAATACAACTGTATATGAACATTCGCATGCTTTCGATATTGATGATCTAAGCAACCCTTTTCATTTATGTATTCATTAGCAATTGCGTTTATAATAATTCAGTAATAAAGTTACAGCCACTGAGGGCACATCAACCTACGCAAAACAGTTCCCTCCTTTTCTTTTGTTAATATACAATCCACTCGCTTGTTCTTGACCACCCACCTAAACAAGCCTATCAAAAAACAGAAACCCAGGATGGACATTAAATATAGTACACACGGACTTGCATACTATTAATGGCCGATACGTGGTTAGAATAGTAGATAGGTTCTCAAAATTTGCGGCAGCTTATACGGTACCAACCAGGGATAGTATAAATATCATGTTGGAATACCCCAATTAAGTTTACAAAAATAACGTTTACCAACACTTTTAAATTCTTGAATTATGTGGACACACAGTTCCTTTTTACTTCTTATATTTTTCGCTAGAAGCAAGTCATGGTGTCGGTGTTGCAGCGCAATTAAGCAATATTAAAAGATAAATTAATTAAACAACTTAAACATAACAATTTGTTTCATTCCTCAAATCGATATCAACAACATATCACAAGGGCTATTTTGCAATTTATTCAAAATTTTGGCATACCAAAAAAACGAATTTGCGACCAAGGTGCCGAATATCAATCTAACATTTTCAAAAGTTTTTGTTCACAATATAATATAGATTTACACACTACTTTGTTTCAGCAATCTTCAAGCACTGCTAAAGTTGAACGGTTGCATTCCACACTGACTGAAATCTATAGAATCATTATAGATCGAAAGTCCAAAGAAAACCTCGAATGCAATCACGAGTAAATTTTATCAGAAATATTAATCACATATAATAACGCAGTCCATTCTGCTACTAAATTAACTCCATTCGAACTTTTCTCGGGAAGAACCCATCTTTTTTATAAAAATATTACATTTGAACATTAAACTAAATAGATTTCGTTAAGACTTATACCCTAAAATTAAGAAACAAGTAGATCAGGCAAAAATAACGAAAATCAAAAACTTAACGAGGATAGACACGAACCAACCCTGGTTACCCCAAATCAAACTATACACAGAAAAGAAAATAGAAGGAATAAATTAACGGCAAGATTTACTCGACAAATAGTGCACGCTGACGTTGGTAACTAAGAAAAAGCAAAGACTTCATAAATCAAAGATAAGAAGGAATATTAATAGAATAGTCAATAAGGGTAGCAACATTACAGATCCGGACTCCACGTCAACATCAAACATGACCTAAACTTTAAACTGACTACAAAAATAAAAACAAATAAAATTGATTTATTAAAAACAAAAACAAAAAAATCCCAACGTTATCTTCCGGGTGCCGAAGATTACAGACTCTTTTCGCAGTTGTTTCTGCCGTAAATCACATGAACGGGGTTGGTCAGTTAATAGGGCCGATTTAGGTTTGTTTGACAGATATATGATATAGTAGTCCGATCCTTACTAAATTTTGTACATATAATAAATGTGGGAGTTATTGCCTAAACCAATTTAGGTTCCTATGACAGCTATATGTGCAAATGATAGGCCAATTCAAACTAGTGTATACTACCTAGGTAAAAAAGAAGGCTATATACAAAGTTTCAGCAAAATAGCATATAAACTGGCGGAGTAAATCGCATAGAAACAGACAGACAGACGGACAAGACTATATCGACTCCTCTAGTGATTCTAAGTATTCTAGATGTAACTTTTGTGGGTCTACGATGTTTGGTTCTGTGCGATACAAACATCAGAGCAAAATGAATATACTCTTTTTTCTGCGGAAAGAGTATAAAAATATATACATAATAAAAAAAGTATAAAGAAATTAGTGAGTTTCAGATTTATCTAAAAGCATAAATAAAAAAAAAATTTTTTCTAGAAACATTAAATTCCAAAATATCACTATACTAAATACCGAAATACTGTACCGATTGTTAGAAGTAAGATAAAACTCAGGAAATGAAATTCCCCTAAAATAGCAATATTCAAGCAAAAAGAAATTGTATTCATTAAAATTATTGATTGATATGAATATTATTTCATTCTCTGTAAACAAACTTCCTATGTAATTACTTATACTTATAAACAAAATGCATACCAAAATGAACTAGAATAAATGTCAACTAAAAAATAAGTATAACAGCGACAAGATATTAATAGTATTTTAGATGTCAAAAATTTAAAGCTCATCATGCCGCAAATATCCAATACCTGGTCAAGCAAGCAGAATCTGCAACATTAAAAAATTAAACTATGTTCAGATTATCGTCGTCAGTGTGGTAAGGCTTATACCTAAATATAAGAAAATTCATATGTACATAGATATGTAAATAGACAAACATAGTTACCTCCCACCGTCTCGACTTAAGGCAATCTGGTAACTCGCGTCCGCTACCTGTTATTACGGAAATACTTTGTCTAGACAAGTTATCCTCTTCCTCGTGCGGCCAACCAGGATGATCTAACATATATGCTGTTTTATAAAGAAAAATAAATATCCCAGGAAGTATAGTAAAGTATAAATTACTTAATAGAGATAAGAACGAGGTGGCCTCATCTCTTGTGGGTACTACCCTGTAGTGGTTTTTAATGAATGGTATTCTAACGAAAGCAGATGTGACTCTGTAATCGTTCAAAAAAGTTGATCGCGCGGTAACCCTGGTTTAAAAGTAACAGCCGACACTAACCGGCTTTACGCCAAAAAAACCGACGCCTAGGAGTCTGATTTCCGGTAGAGTTTGAGCTTGGCATGTGCAAGCAAGAGTTTAAGAAGTGCGACTCAATAAAGACCCTCAATAATTTGTCTGTCACCGTGGCGGCATACAGTAATACGCATATCCAGATTGACTGTACTGCGCAGGAAACCACGCCGATAGCTCTGTTAGACCGGGGAATCCACGTCATGCCGTTCGGCCTCACTAACGCATAAGCAACTTTTGAGCGTCTGATGGATGGACTATTCAGAGGTGTCGCTTGGAAATCAACTTTGGTCTATTTATACATAATTGCGCAATCTAGCACGGCCGAAGAGCATCTGACACATTTGAAAGAGGTTTTAGAACGTTTATCGAGTGTAGGATTAAAATTGAGTTCAAAGAAATGCCACTTTTTCCGCTCGGAAGTCAAATACCTGGGACACATTGTCAGTCAGATGATGGTTTTCAGTTAAGTTGTGGACTGGCATTCCCGCCGTAACCAGAAGGATATGAGATCGTTCATCAGCCTATGCTCTTACTATCGAAAGTTCATCCATTACACGAGTTGACTGAAGCCCGTCAAGCAAACGCCCGCCGAAATTTGCTATCTGAAGCGAAAGCGAGGAAACCAAAGGATATTTTCGTAAAGCTGTTTCTAGATGAAGGCGTCGTGAAGATCACCACGAAAAATAGGACAGGCCCATGACTCTGTCACTGGAGGCCATTTCGAAGAAAACTCTAGGAAAACTACGAGCCCGTTATTACTGTTATTACCTTGCCCACAACTTCCCGTGATAACAGCTATATCCGACCTGGTATATGAAGTGCGGTTAGCACCATACCATGCAGGTTATTAAGTTCGTATCACTGAATTTATTTGCAGCACAAATTTGGCACATTTGCTCTGTACAAATTATTTTTTAAAACAGCTCTATTATTTTCACTGACTTGTTTATTTTTTGCTACTTGGCTTACATCGTTCTTACTGACGTCTACCATACTTCTATGGATGTTAGGAACGTATATACCACTCCTATCCACCTAAACCTGTTCGTCCCAAACAAGTTCTACATCTGTCTTGTAATAGGCTGCCAGTCGCTCGGTATGAACCACTTTCAGTTTCGCTCTTCGGTTATCATTTGTTTGTTTGTAAATAAGAATTTTGTGCAAAGTTTCAAGCCTCTACCTTAACTATAAGCATTTATGGCCGCCCTTCCCACACAACTAGAACCACTGTGCATTAGAAACATGGATTTTTTCTCGGCCCAATCTTTTTGATCTGTTCTGCCAACCTTCTTCAAGTATTCTTCCAATGTTCGGTTCAACGCTCTACCATGGCATCTAATTGCGAATGCAAGGGTGTTGTCCGTATTTTTCAGATTTCCATTGAATTCCATACTTCCTTGAAGAATGCTGATTCAAAACTCCAACCCTGGTCATAAAGTAGTTTCACGGGAACCCCAAAACATGTGACCCATGTGGAAACTGTCAGCATGTGCCTACTGCAGTTGGGCCGTCTGTTGAAGCATGAAGCGCTGCATCATTTACATTAGGTTTGCCGTGGTATTAACTTCATTAATTCATTGCTGCTTAATTTATTTTGTTCTTACTGGGGTCTACCATTGTTCTATGGATGCTAGCAACATTCCTAGCAATATACACTTTCAAATCAAGTTCATTCATTTCATAAAATGACAATGATTTTGTTTTGATAATTTCTTTGTGACTAAATCCGCTGCAGTGTCGATAGACGAGACATATCTTACATCGCCAGTTCGAATAGTGACACTTAATGTCTCTGTGTTTTGATCTGCCATGGCAAACTGGATTCTTTACCAAACCTATTGCACTCTGGATATCCTCAAAAATTGTATTTTGTGTATTTAGCTTTAAAACTGAAAGAGTAAATCGCATAGAAACAGACGGACAGACGAACATGGCTATATCGAATCCTCTATCAGTTCAAACGAACTGTCTTTATTGAAATATTAATTGATACTAAAAGTAAAAATGTTTAAGTTTTCCCTAATTAACTGTGAATATCGGCGGAGATGTTGGCTGCGCTGGCGCTACTGGTGTGGTGGTCAACGTTGTCAATTTTCTTGGAATCACTTGCAGTATTCGCAAGCGGAGGCAATGGTCCAGTTTGATGAGCTCGGCGTCTGTAGGAAATGGGTCAAACTCTTAGCTAGCAGGTTGATCGAATCCCATAGTTAAGCTTTCTTGTATTTTAGATATGTTTAATGTTAACTACTTGAACTACTTATATTAACAATTTTATTCTTATCGCAAAGTTTTATGTTCTGAACAGTTTTACAAATTCCTGGAATGTCATATGATTGATTTTCAAAAACAAATATTTCATTTAATCCTAAATGTACGATTGTTATAACTTTTACTATTGGCTTTATAAGAATATTTTGATATTTCTATTTTCATCTATATTCGGTATTTCAATTAATTATAAAAGTGCTGCATTATTAAGTGCTATTGAAACTTCAGAAAACTCCATAATTTCTTCGATTGATTGGTATGCAACTTTACTTTTTTATACCCTGTACCTTACAAGTTACAAGGGTATATTAAGTTTGTGCAAATGTATGTAACATAGAGAAGGAGACGTCGGAGACCCCCCAAAGTAACCCACAATATGATCAGGGTGACTAGAGAAATTGATATAGCCATGTCCGTCCGTCTGTCCGTCTGAGCGTCTCTCCGTCCGTCCGTGTGAACGCCTAGATCTTAGAGACTGTATGAGCTACGATAACCAAACTTTGGATTCGGACTCCTTCTGTGTGTATGCTGGTCAAGTTTATTTTTTTTCCTCGGAGCATATTTACACGAGATATACAAAAAACTAATTTTGAGGGTCAAGATTTTAATTACCTTTGCCTAACTGGCAAACTGCCGAATGAACAGTCCGATAGATGGCGTGCTGGCATTATTGTAAACAATGTGTTGTTGGATTCAAAGGAATATTAAGACCACAGGTTTTATGTGAATGTAGACAACCAGGGTAACCACCTGACTAGGGTTCCCACCTTTTTTTCAATTCCGTCTACCAGGTACAGGGTATCCCAAACTCGGAAGCGCCCGAGTTTAACGTTCGGCACAAGGCACTTTTTTGTATAAGCTTTTAATAACAACAACTTTTATTGAAATCGGATGACTATATCATATACCTCCCATACATCTTGTTGAGATACCAATGATTTTTGGCAACTATTTCAATAAAAAACACACGAAGAAATTTTAGTTTGATCAATGTTTAATTTATAGCCAAGATCACGCGACCGTTTGCACATACAGCTAATCGAATAGTAAAAATGAATATATGTATATGCTGCACTCAGCAGAAGGCCAAGGGCAGCTGTGCGAAAAATAGTGCAAAAGAAGTAACAAAAAATGAGAGTTTTAGGTTTGACAATTTAAGAGACAATTTAAGAGAGTTTGAATTTGATTTAGGCAAACAATAGAAATTTATGATGCGTTTACTGCTGCTGCGCCTGACATACTCCCCCCGTTGGAAGCCTGTCTTTCAACATCATCAGAAAGGGGCAGCAGGCATAGTTTATTCACAGCCCTTCTTGTGGATCCTACTGCAGTTTTGAGCTCTGCAACGCGGCATTCGCCATCCTTTCCATGTATCAAAGTCGTCACTCTTCCTAAAGGCCAGCGCATGGGTGGGAGATTTTCGTCCTTTATGAGAACCACGTCATTCACCTTCAGGCGTCGATCAGGACTACGCCATTTGGCACGCTGTTGTAGAAGTGTGAGATATTCCTCACGCCAGCGATTCCAGAACTGTTGCTGTAATTGAGTTACACGCTGCCAGCCATCAAGTCGGTTGTAATTGAGCCTGGTCAGATCGGGCTCAATAACAGTACCTGGAGGGGCACCAAGAAGCAAATGGGCAGGAGTCAGGACATCCAGGTCAGCAGGATTTTCTGAAAGTGAAAGTAAGGGGCGAGAGTTAATCACTGCCGAGATCTGGCATACAAGGGTACGGAGCTCATCAAATGTGAGGATGCAGCAGCCAACCGAGCGATAGAAGTGATGCTTGGCAGTTTTCACAGCAGCCTCCCATAATCCACCAAAGTGAGGAGAACGAGGAGGGATAAACTGCCAGTCGATGCTATCGGCGAGGCAGAACTGATGAACCGCTTTCATATGAGGATCACTCAGCAAGAGCTTCTTCAGATCCAACAGCTCATTTTTGGCTCCGACAAAATTAGTGGCGTTGTCTGACCAAATTTGACTGGGTTTCCCGCGAGTGGCAACGAATCTTTTGAGAGCGCCAATAAAGGATGCTGTTGTCAAATCCTTGACCAATTCCAAATGGACTGCCTTGCTCGCGAAACAGATAAATACGCCAATGTAGCATTTGATGGGAGACCTAGTGCGAACCTCTGATTTATAAAGAAACGGGCCGCAATAGTCGATTCCAGAGATGGCAAATGCACGAAAACCTTCAAGACGCTCCTTTGGAAGATTGGCCATGATAGGTTCCAGAACTGTTGGCTTGGCTTTAAAACACACCACACACTTGCTAACCGCCTTTGAAACAGTTCTCAGACCTCCAATTGGCCAATACTGAAGACGAACTTTAGCCAAGAGTGCGCGGGGTCCCGTGTGCAAATTAGTTCTGTGAGTGTGCGTAATTATAGCAAGGGTAATTGGATGACGACGAGGCAGGATAATTGGATGTTGAGCGTCATATGGAAGCGATGAATTTCCAAGTCGCCCTCCAACTCGTATGAGTCCAGAATCGTCAATGAACGGCAACAAGGAAGCAATTGAACTTGATTTCTTAACGGCACCATTTGAACGTAGATCTTTGATGTCCTCCCATAAATTGGATAGCTGAATTACTCGTAAGAGCAGACAAGTACCACGATGCACGTCGGCAATGTTGAGTCCGGGATGTTTTTTCCGATTAATGAATTTATACATGTATCCAAACACGCGCTGCATGGAGGGGAAAGAATTTAAGTACTTGAGTCCTTGGGTGATATCCATATAAGGAGATTTAATTAGCAACAGCCTTTTCCGCAACTCAAGTGCGGGCTTTTCCGGAAGGACGCGAGCAGGCCAATTATCACGCTTGCCAAGGAGATACGTAGGCCCATTAAACCAAAGTGTTGACTCAGCCAGCACCTCAGGAGTCGCTCCTCTAGACAGTATATCAGCAGGATTGCAAGCCGTGGGAACATGGTGCCACTCCATGTCAGACGTAAGCTCCTGAATAGATGTTATGCGATTCGCTACGAAGACGTTGAATCGGAAGGGCTCATCATTGATCCAAGAAAGTGCAACGGAGGAATCTGTCCAACAGTAGTATTGGCCCTTAAAAATATTCATGTTTGAAATTTCATGCATCATCTTGGCCAGCAATACAGCTCCACACAATTCCAACTTTGGTACCGAAAGAGTTTTTAAGGGGGCGACTCGGGATTTTGAGCAAAGTAGATGGCTCCCTGGTGTGCGACCTTTAGAAACAATGTAGATGCAAGCTCCATAAGCTTCCTCACTGGCATCGCAAAATCCATGGACTTCCAGGCTGGCATCTTCCATTATTACAACTCTTGGAAATGAAAGTCGTGAGACACTCTGGAAACTATTGCATAATTCGATCCAGGAAGTATGTCGAGCCAAAGGTAAGCTCTCATCCCAAGTCAGCTTATCCTTGCAGAGCTGTTGAAGAAAGACTTTACATTTTGTAATAACTGGCCCTAGAAGGCCAAGTGGATCATAAAAGCGAGCAATGGTGGCCAAGACGTAACGCCTACATGGCTTGCCACTCGTATCTAACGAGGACAAGGAAAACAAAAGTTGATCGGATGCCGGATCCCAAGCAAGGCCAAGAGTTTTTGTGATGTCGCTTCCATCGCTAAACTTCAAGAATTTTTCCTGTTCCTCAGAAGCAACATCTCTAAGGACCTCTGGATGGCTGGAGCACCACTTTCGGAGCCTGAAGTTGCCTCGAGAAAGAAGATTGGCAGTTTGGTGCATTTTATCAATCACTTCCTGAACTGAATTGCCTCCAGAAATGAAATCATCCACGTAGAAATCTTGGAGCAGTGCAGCTGCCCCAACTGGAAACGAATCCCTTTCATCATATGCCAACTGATGCATTGCACGAACAGATAGAAATGCTGCTGACTTTGTGCCATAAGTAACAGTATCCAATTTGTACACATCCAAATCTCTATCTGGTGCATCCCTCCATAAGATGCATTGCAAATAATTATCAGGCGAACTTACTCTCACACAACGATACATTTTGCAAATGTCTCCTGTGAGAGCAACCAGATAAGTGCGAAAGCGTATAAGAATGCTAATCAGCTTCGGTTGAATAACAGGTCCTGCCATCATGACATCGTTGAGGGAATAGCCAGATGAAGTTTGAGCAGAGCCATCAAAAACTACTCTTAGTTTTGTTGTAGTACTATCCTCCTTAAATACACAATGATGCGGCAGGAAATATTTGCAGAGAGTAATAGACGTAGGAGCAACTCGAGACATATGGTTTAAGTTAAGATACTCCTTAATGAAGGTAGTATATTCGACGCGCAGGTTTGGGTGCCTCTCCAATTTCCTTTCCAAATGAAGGAATCGACGGTATGCTTGATTGTAGGACTCTCCAAGTGAATCAGCAGTGAGCTTCAAAGGCAGGCGTACAGAGTATTCACCAGTAGACAGACGAGTAAAATTGTCAACGAAATGCTTCTCGCATTCCCTTTCCTCTTTGCTGAACCTTGGGCCGGTGACATCACAAGTTTCTATTTCCCAAAATCGGCGAAGCAGTTCATCGAGACTGGCATCCAATTGCAGGGGTTCATCATCTTTGTAGTTCTGAGCAGCCATAAGCGATGTGTTGCGCAGTCTTTCACC
This sequence comes from Scaptodrosophila latifasciaeformis, assembly GCA_037075145.1. Lineage (NCBI taxonomy): Eukaryota > Metazoa > Arthropoda > Insecta > Diptera > Drosophilidae > Scaptodrosophila > Scaptodrosophila latifasciaeformis. The sequence continues at coordinate 19,307 of JBAMCM010000647.1, read as the reverse complement.
ACCACCTGAAACTATCCAGCCCAACCGAGTTTTCTGTAGTACGGGCAATCCTGGAACCAACTTAATTTGACCAATGCACAACAGTTCGTAAAACAGGCTGGCACCAATGAGAATATCCACTCGCTGAGGTCGATAAAATGCAGGATCAGCTAGTTCGATATTTGAAGGTATTTTCCAATTTGTGATATCAAGGGCTATACTTGGCTGGCTGTCGGTGATCGTTGGAGCAACAAGTGCTGAGAATGTGGTAGAGTATTCGGAGATTCTAGATTGCATGCAAATGTTAACAGTGATGCCATCAGTAGCGACGCAAGTGTCGCCAAGACCAGAAACCGTTGCTGAAGATTTGGTTTTCTTTAGCTGAAGTTCATGAGCAAGCCGAGATGTAACAAGGTGTAGCTGAGAACCAGAATCTAGTAAGGCTCGGCAAGGAACCAATGAACCTGAGCGATTTTTAATGAGAATGACTGCAGTGGCCAGGAGCACCACATCAGTCTGGAGACTTTGGGCAGCAAGAGAGGTGGATGGTTGCGGTAATGTTGCAGTAGAAGTATTTGGCACTGCTTCAGAAATAGAAGAAACAAGGGACGAAGCATTTCCTTGGGATGCATCTGGATGCAGTAGGGTGTGATGGCGTGATCCACAGACGCGGCAATTCCCTGCATTGCATGTACGGGACTGGTGTCCTTTTTTAAGACAGTTGAAACAAAGAGCGAGCCTTTTAGTTTCATTCTGACGAAGGTCAGATGAGCAACTTAAAAATTTACTACATGAGTAGATCCCATGGCCAGCGATTTCACAAACAGGGCAGCCAATTTGGTTAGTTTCGGATGCAATGAAGGCCTTTTTACTGGGGTTAGTATAGTTTTTTCCCACCTGAGAGCTAGGCGAGTGAGAGCCCATAGCGTGCTGCATGCTTTCCAACTTCTGGCATCGCTCTTCCAAGAATGTAAAAAACTCTTCTGCAGTAGGTATGTTGTCCTGTGTCGCATTCTCCTCCCAATTGGTTTGAGTCACAGGATCCATTTTTTGGAGCAGAAGGTGCACAATCATGCATCCAGATATTTGGGCTGAAGTTCCTAATGACTCCAATGCTCGCATGTGTTGAGTCAACTTATCGGAAAACTCCCGAAGTTTTACAACTGATCCAGTTTCCACTCTCTTGAGCCCAAGAATCTCTCTGATGTGTGCCTGAAAAACAAGACGTTTATTATTGAAACGTTTATTTAAAATGTCCAGAGCCACACGATAATTGGGACTGGAGATTTCCAAAGATCGAACCGCATCCAACGCCGGGCCGTTCAGACATGAACGCAGATGCTGAAGTTTTTCAATTCCATCCAAATCGGGATCCTTATCTATCAGCGAATTGAACACTGACAGAAAATCCGCATACTCCGTGTATCCACCAGAAAATGTGGGCAGCTTAATTTCGGGTAATCGCGTTCTGTGAGCCCGACCAACGGTGACATTCGATTGATCAAGAGTATCGGCCGGCCGGAGGGTGGAGGAGAGTAGCATTTGAGACTGACATTTCTCAAGATGTACTCTTAACCGCGACTTCACAGATATCACCAGCATATCAAAGTTTTCACGCATTTCACTACCTATCTCGTCATAATCAAGCTCTTCCAAATCATTATGAGCTAAATCAAATGACGTTTGCAGCTGGTCGAGAAATTCCAATCTAACTGTTAACTCGGCTGATTGGAATGAAATTATTTTCTCTGGTGCTAATGCTGTATCAAGTCGGCTGGCACTTTTGAAAATAGAGTCAACTTTACGTTTTAAATGACGCACTTTATCCACCGAAAGGGTCACTGTGTTTTCCATCTCACTAGGCAGTTTGAAACACTAGCACAAATCACTTTATTTGGCTCAGCTGAGCAACAGAATATGTTCAAATCGCGAAGAAACTGCTGTACAGGCAATGACAAGAGTCGGTTTGTATGTGTACTTATTTACTGCGCAAGACACTGTAGGTAGAAAAAGTCATAAACCGCAACGGGACGAGTGCAAATAACGGATCTTGGGTGCGCAAGACACTGCAGGTAGAAAAAATCATAAAACGCGACGAGTGCAAATAGCGGATCTTGGGCTTGTTGTTGTTTTTTAGAGTTAAATTGCATATGAGCACTTGCAAAATATGTCGATATTTATGCAATTTCATATAACAATTTGCCTTTAAATATTAAATATCTCGCCGGGGCCTCCAAATGTTGAGATACCAATGATTTTTGGCAACTATTTCAATAAAAAACACACGAAGAAATTTTAGTTTGATCAATGTTTAATTTATAGCCAAGATCACGCGACCGTTTGCACATACAGCTAATCGAATAGTAAAAATGAATATATGTATATGCTGCACTCAGCAGAAGGCCAAGGGCAGCTGTGCGAAAAATAGTGCAAAAGAAGTAACAAAAAATGAGAGTTTTAGGTTTGACAATTTAAGAGACAATTTAAGAGAGTTTGAATTTGATTTAGGCAAACAATAGAAATTTATGATGCGTTTACTGCTGCTGCGCCTGACACATCTGTTTCACCAAAAAATCCTTTAAAATAAAATCAAATTAAAATCATTTAAAAAAATGCCAACGTTATCTTCGGGGTGCCGAAGATTATCGACTCTTTTCGCAGTTGTTTCTGCCGTTCTATTATCTTTAAATTCATCACAAACGTATATTTATGTAGAAAACGTGTTGGCCGGGTTTTGAAAAGATCAGTCAATAAATGTGCGAGTTATTCCCTAAACCGATTTAGGTTCGTATGGCAGCTATATGATATAGTAGTCCGATCCTTACTAAATTTGGTATATATTTTAACTGCTATAAAAAACATACGCGTGCTAAATTTGAATAGAATCGGATAATAAATGTGGGAGTTATTGCCTAAACCGATTTAGGTTCGTATGACAGCTATATGATATAGTGGTCCGATCCGGCCGATTCAAACTAGTGTACTACCTAGGTAAAAAAGAAGGCTATATACCAAGTTTCAGCAAAATAGCTTTTAAACTGACGGAGTAAATCAGAAACAAACAGACGAACAGACGGACATGGCTATATCGACTCCTCTAGTGATTCTAAGTATTCTAGATGTAACTTTTGTGGGTCTACGATGTTTGGTTCTGTGCGTTACAAACATCAGAGCAAAATGAATAAACTCTTTTTTTCTGCGAAAAGAGTATAATAATACTTGAATTTATTTCTACCAACACATCCTGATATTCACTATCTCTTCCCTCAATAAACTAACCTCACTACCCAGACTGATACTCATCTCATTGCTCAGAGAGCTGTTTTTCTGTATGGAATTTGTAATGGAGTTTGAGATGGATGTGAGTTTATTTATTCTTTGCTCTAGTTCCTTATTGATAATGACTTGATTGTTATTGTTGTCAGTCAGATTATTTAATTTGCCTTTTAACATTACAAGAACATTATGATCTGGGCTACCTGCTATGTGTTTCACGTTTTCCTTTTTTTCGGAAATGTTGTAATTGCTTGTACTGCGTACATAGTCGTATTTGGCTTCTTTACAAATTGTGCATTGTTTAATTAAATAATCAATTTTTTGTTTCATTATGGGAAAGAAAATGCTTTCTTATAATTGGATTTTATTTTCTGTTGTACTGCGGTGAGCCCTATAATGTGTTTTTAGTAATTCCTTTTCTTGCCGTGTTTCGTTAGTCAGGTCTTCTACTACCGATTGTATGAATCTACATTTGAAATTTTTAAAGTGGTGTGGATATGTGAATCTTGCCTATCACATCTTCGGCAGTCTGACTGCCATTAATTACAGAAGGATTAAGGTATTTTTTCAAGTCGCCTAGTCGTACGTCGGGTTTATGTTCGTGACGGTGAATTGTGTGTCTATGATATGTGGGGAATGGTATACTAAATTTATAATCTGGTTTATCTATAATATACAAGAATATTTAATTCTTGAAGATATTTATGGGGGCTTCTACGCTCGGGATTAGTTCGTGTCCTGAACTTTCTGCGCTATGTTGTGTTGATTCTATTGCATTAATCTGGTCTTTTGGTATTCTGGAAAGTGCATCAGTCACTACGTTTTCCCTCCCAGGCTTATAACACATTTCAAAGTCGTATTCCTCCAGATATGACTTCCATCTCTTGATTCTCGCATTGCCATTCCAGCTACTCAGAGAGTGTGTTAATGGTTAGTAATCTGTGAACATCTGTACGTTTGCTTTACCATACAGATAATTTCTGAGTATTTTGAGAGCTTCAATGGAATCTGGTGGAATCCATTTGCAGGTCCAAGACCGAAAATACCTTGTTATAACCCTGTTGATTAAGTACTTCATTTATCGCCAGGATTGAATATTTGTCTGCAATCTTGACTTTGTTTAGCTTCCTATAGTCAATTACCATACGGTATTTTTTTCTCCCGAGGCATTTGCCTTTTTAGGTACAATCCAGACTGTTGAATTATATGGGAAGCGAGAGCGGCGAATTATTCCATCCTCCTAAAGTTCTTTTATCTGTTTGGTTACTTCGGCTTTCAGTGTTATTGGATACTGATAGAACTTAGAGTAAACAGGGGTGTCGGAAGAAGTAGGTCGATTTTTGTTGGGATCAGTAGGCAAAATTATCAATTTGTTCGCACAAGCTGTCGATTTCGAATTCGTCAGTTTGTTCCAAGTAATCGTCCAAGCTCTCATGTTGGTCCATCTGGTCGTTCGGCCTATTCATATAATTTACCAATTTGGTCTTTATGCTTTGATCCACGTCCATGGGTTCTGGACGGGGCAGCGTTTTTAATGCCAAAGTCCTACCTGGTGCCAATGGCTGTGGTCTATTGAAAAACAATTGTCTGTTGTTGTGCCAGCATTGTCATCTGGTACTCTAGCGTGTTAATGTCTTAGAAATTGCTAGTCAATTGAGGGGCGTATTGTAGGATTTCAGTCCCATATCAGCAGCTCCAATTATTCACCTAGATTCCCTGCGTGCTCTGAGTTAATAGCCTGGTCAACGACACTAATAAAATCTTCTGGTTGACTGTATTGTATTATCAAACGAGGTAACTGTTGATCTAATATTTCGCTAATCATATTCGCGACAGCGATTTGATTTGCTCCGTCTATTATGTTCCTGTGCTGCTGATGCCTGCCTGCCTATTTTGGCGTCTTTGCGCTTCGATCTCTTCATGTGTGTTTGTGTGTGTGTGTTTTTTTTTTATTTAATAGAACATGATAGGGAAAGTACTTAATGTAGAGGGTTGGACTAGAATAGATTAGTTGACTATCTTAAATTACTATATTACAATAGGGTTAAAAAGTTAATATACGATAATGTATGGTGTATGGTGATCCCGGATTTAGACCCTGCGGTACGGCCGCGAAGCAATGCAGGGTCCGAGCAGTGCTCTTAAAGCGCCTCTTCAGTGCGTCTCTGGCTCTCAAGTGTTCGAAGCTCCTCCATAATGTTTTTTGATAAAGAGCATAAGTGTTCCCAGTTAGTGGGATTCTCTAGCATTATTCCTATTAGGCGCGTTTTACTTATCCTGTCTCCAATGAACGCCTCCAGTCCAGCCCATTGAGAAGAGAAGCGTGGGCAACAGAACATGACGTATTCAGCATCTTCATCTACTCCGCAGAGTGGGCAGAGTGGGTCTCGTGTCCAAATCTATGGAGGTATTTCCTGAAAACTCCATGACCGCTTAAAATCTGCGTGAGGTGGAAGTTAACTTGGCCGTGCTTCCTGTTTATCCATGCGTTATGATTGGGAATTAATGTATTCGTACAGCGACCCTTTTCAGAGTCATTCCATCTTCTTTGCCATCTAGCTATTGAGCTGCGTCTTGCTAAGGTCTTAACCGCTCTCGTTACGCTAGCTCCTACCGTTTGGTCTCTTTCCGTTCGCCTCTGATCGAAGATCTCCTGTGCTTCCTTAGCCAGTAGGTCCACTGGGATCAAACCAGCAATGACGAGTGCCGCATCATCTGATATTGTTTTGTATCCAGAGCAGACTCTAAGTCCTCCCAGTCCATATGTGTGTTTCTGTGTGTTGGTATATTTTGCGAATAGAAGAATTTCCTAAAAGTACGTTAGTTTAGTATTTTATTTGTTAATTATATTCAACGGCATATTTTTTTTAGATTACAAATATATACCTATATATTTTTTTGTTTGTAAGTGTGAATTTTCTTTTAATTGATTACCAGAAGCTGGCATTCTCCTTGGATATCGCAAGATTGGAGTGTTTTATATCACCTTAGTGATCTTTTATTTAATTTATCGTTTTACACTCTTTCGCTAATACTTAAATTTTAAAAAAATTTCTTTTCTTTCATTTTATTTTTTGTTCTTTCCTTTTATATGATCTTTTCCTTGTACCGGGTTAGTTTTTATATTAAATTGATATCTTAGCTTACATTAATATAATAGGTGTGGTCGCCATCCCAGATGGTGCGGAGATTCTCCTCTTTGGCGATTCTTCTTGAACCCCCACTAGGGTTCCGCTATCCATACAACAAGGACGTGCTCTCGGAACCGGTACTACAGAACCTGCCTAGGTCGGAAGTCTCCATACAAAAAAAAAAAATAAATAAATAAAATGTTCCACTTGCTTAAGGGGGATTTTGCCTTGTCGCGATATTATTTAATTTTTTTCCAACCGTTTTTCGCAACGCGCTCAGAGACCATTTTTCCCTGTCGCGACGTTCGCGTTTAACCACTTTTTGAGAACGTTTTGCTCTATCGTGTAATCACTCCTAGACCACTAAGAGACAATTTTGCTCTATCGTGGCTAAGTTTCCCGCTACGCGTTCGTAGAGTTTGATTGGTTTTGTTCTTTTGTACGCGTAGAGGTCCCTGCTCGGACGCCAGTTAATTTATTCGATGTTAAACGATACAAAAAAAACGAATTTTTTTTTCAATACAAGTTCAACCGAACTGTCTTTATTGTAATATTATTTATGACTAAAATTAACAATGTTTAAGTGTCCCTAAATAGCTGTGAGTTTCGGCGAAGATGTTGGCTGCGCTGCCGCTGATGGTGTGCTGGTCATGGTTCAAGGAAACTTTCTTGGAATTACATGTACTTATCGTAAGCGGTTGTTATGGACTAATTCTGCAGGTACAGTTTGATGAAGTCATCAGCCACCGAATTTTATTTTTAAAGTGACATGCGTGTTACTGAGACACTTCTTGAAAGGAAACATTTTTAGACTTAGAACTGAGTAAGCGAATACATGATTGCATTTAACATTATATTTAGTAAAATATCATTTTAAACTTAAATTTAAATTTAATTATTAATGACTCATTTATGAAAAAAATATTAATATAATTATTTAGTACTTACGTAAATTCCTCTTTAAATTTTTTAGTTACGTCACAATTTAGGCACATTCTGTCCAATGGCCATTCATTTTTACGAGCCGTTTGTTGCATGATTGCAGTAAGTAGGGACTGTGGATTGAAAAATCCAGCTAACCAAATTGATGAGGGTATACGAAAGTCTGCAACCCACCCCTCAAGCTCTCGTAGTCGCAACATTAAGTCAGAAAACCATGATTGCAAGCCTAGTAAACTAGGATACGCTAATTTCGTCCAAGACTCAGGTACTTGGTCCATATATAAAGATAGCATTAAATCCTCCATTATAGATGAAATCGTTAGTTCTCCTTTTAGACCTAGATCCAATTCATTAAGTGAACGTTTGAGTTCAGCCATTAGAATGTTCATTCTTTCACATTCTTGAAAAGCAACAATAATGTAGGGATTTCTATCCTCTACGCGTCCCATTAATTCTAAAATATTAAAAAGGGTTGGAATTTTATCTAGTAAATCCTCAATAATTCCTTTTATTATATCTTCCTGCGATACTGTGTCACCGCCACCCCCGCTAGTTGATCCACTTGACATACGTGGTTGCAGCTCAAAAACTATACGAAATAATCGCTCAGAGACTGTCGTTAAAAATCCGATTTCGGCATTTGAATGCAAACCATAAAGTGCGGGACTTTCAGGAGGCAAATTATCATCTATGTACTGGTGGTATCCATCGTATTTCAAGATCCCAGGTGCTGGAAATCCTTGGCAGTATTCGAGTTCTCCATCGATCAATTCTGGCTGCATAAATTCCTCAAGGTATGTTCTACACAAGCGTCGATCCCAATCGTCCGTTATGTGACCACCATACATTATCTCTCCGAACAAATATCTTAAATCTTCCCATGGTACACGAGTATTCGCTTCTAAATAATTATATAGAACATAAACGGAAATAGTTAAGTCTCCAACGTTAAATGGGTATCCTCGATTCCAGCCTTGTGGACCAAACTTACGGCGCTCTGCGACCACAGCATGAAAATAGCATAAGGAAAAAAGAATAGCTTTAAATTCAGTTTCTTTAGAACACATTTCTAGGGTTTCATCACTAAAATTGTCAAGAGCCTTGTGTATATTAGCCATCATGCCTGTTGGAGGTTCATTAGTAATTTTTATAGCAGATTCTAATATACCTTGTGGTAGTATATGCATGGCTGGATCTCCGGCCGGCTCAGCGCTTAGGAATAAGCGATAATTTTGATGAACATTATTTAGAGATGCTTCCATTTTCTTCTCTAGATTTGGTAACCAACGAGCCACCAAATGAATATTCTGCAGAATAACCCAGTGGCCATTTTGTGATGCAATTTCTATGGCATTCTCGGCCACTATTTCCTGTCCCTGCCCAAGTGAAACACTATGAAAATTTTCGTGATCATTACTAAAGCCGAGAACTTTTCCCAATTTTTCTACATCTTTTAAAGGGTCTACCCCAGCAGATAATACAAAAAATATATGGGTCTCAGGGCTACTTTCTTCAAATGTTTTTCCGAATTCCATTGATCTCGTATCTATATATTTTGATCCCAATTTTTCATCTATAAAAGTTTGCATAGCATATGACATTCGATCAGGTCGAATGCATCTCATTATACATAATCTTTGAATGGCAGACTTTGCCTTCCACTCGCCAGGAAATTTCTCATTTTCGGGGCTTTCAGCATCAACAAACTTTTTCCAACGTTTGTGTGAGCCTTCAATATCTTTTTCTAAGCCCTTAAATGCTGGTAAATTACTAAGTGCTCGAATTCCCCCCCAACCCACATTTGTTAACCAAGTAAAATTAGAGGTTTGGTTTGGCATATATGGAAATCGAAGTAAAAAATCTAATTCCACTGACTCCACTTCTCCGGCATTCACTAATATTTGAATGCACATTTGTGTTAGAAATATTAATTTATCCTGCTCAAATAAACCACGTGAAGTGTACACATAACTACAATAAGTAATTGAGTCAATAAGATTTTCAACTCGGTCTTTCAATTTTTCGGATGGGGTAGCTTTCAGCATTGCATTATTAAACACAACTGTAAATGCTTTTAATGAAAACTGATAAATGGGATTGATCTTAAAGAGATCATTTAAAATAAAGTATATGATTGATGCCCTCTCTGAAGCAGGTCTATAGGCTTCTCGCGCAGAATCTATTTGTACTGCGGTAACCTTAGCTTCAGCCACTTTTACCTCAATTTCATCGGCAGTTTTTTTTGTTTTTTCTAAATTCATTACTAAAGTAACATCCTCTAAGACATTATCACCGGCTGAAGACAATCGAGCCAAAAGATCATCTTCTAAAAATTTAAGTGTTATTTTAAAATGATTTTGCTGTTGAGTAAGTCGAGTACGCATTGCTTCTAAATCGGGCCTTTCAACTTTAACAACCTCTGCAAGCAATTGATCTTCCAACCCATCACGAGTTACAGTAAAATTAATTAACGTTGTTTGTGCTTGCATCTCAGGTTTATAATGAGGATTTGCAAGTTTTGTATGTAAAATTAATCTAAATTTGGGATTATAGTCAATTTCTTTGTCTCCGATCTTTAAAATAGTTCCTTTCTTAATTAACATTCGACCAAGAAGAGTATTAAGGACGGCATCAACACTCTCTCCAATGTTTTCTAAAAGTAAAACACTCCCATTGCTTACAGCACGTTCCACGTGGTCCAGGTATCCTCGTTGACTAAGCCGAAGGACAACTAAGCCAGAACCGTATTTACTTTTAACCCACTTAATACCCTGTCTAATTAATTGTTTTTATTATAAATAGTTTATATTATGCAACTTTATATATTTATGTAAAATACTTACAATTGAGGATCGATCATGAGGGGATATCTTTCGGACTGAACTAATATTGCAGCGTTTTCAGCCGACATACGATCGCTAGGCAAACCTTGATTGTTCCATTCAGCTATTTGAGCATCATCACAAATCATATCAAAAGGGTCGACACCCTCTGTAGACGGTATAGGGGGCTGTAAAATAAATCAATAGATAACGTGGTTGTACTGTTTCGGGGCATCCTTTAAGAACCTGGTAGATGGATTTAATTCGTGAAAACTGATGGTCATTACAACCACACAAAATGTTTAGTTAATTAATTTTCTTTTTTAGTACATATTATATAGTACTTTTTTAATTACTTAGTACCGCTTATGAATGTGACAGTGGTATTGGATGGATCGCTATAATTTTTTTCCGGACAGACAGAATCACTTTTGTCATTATTATAAAAAGAATCAAGAATCACAGAACCAAACATCGTAGACCCACAAAAGTTACATTTTGCTAGTTCTGACAACTGTGCAGTTAATATGTAATACATGAAAATCTGTATGTTGCGGATATTCGAATCTTTCAGCGCAACCCGTATTAAACACACAACTCTTTAATCGTGTTGATTATGTTTTATTGTTAATATATTAAAGCCTTATGGTGATATGTCTTACTTTTAGTATGCTCTTATTGGCTCACAAATTCAAAATAATTGAATTGAAAAAAAGGTTAGCTTAAGGCGCGCTTATTATTGCTTATTAACGAATGTTTATCGATCGCGGCAGGGCTGCGAGCGATTAGGTGGGCTGGACGCTATGGCAGGCTGGGTGCCGCTGACGGCGCTGCCAACTCTGTCGTAACACTGTATACCAAAAACTCGAATACTGTTACTAGTTCCTTCCTATAGCAGCACTCTAGTGCAACTTTGCTTTTGAGTATGGTATAGAGTCATGTGTAATCTTCCTTATAAGATTACGTGCTCCAAATATCCAGTAGCGTTGTCTAACGATGACAAATAGTGCAGAAAACCCAGGGTGAACGTTTATTCGGTGTTCATACAGTGGTGATAGCATGGTTCTTGGAAAGCAAAATGGGATGTTTTGGTAATTTCGCGTAGTGTCATCTACCTCCAACCCGTTGCACCACCAGTGGTGATAATTTGGCCAGTTGAGATTTGCTCTTGAGTGTCTTGTCCATGAGCGTTTCTGCATACTTCAAACATAGAATACGAGCCGCCGTGATCTCGTCAAATTTTACTGTCTTGGATCCCTTGTTGCAGGTTCCACCTTTCATGCACTTCACGAATCTCAGAACGTATGCCACAAAAGTGCTCTCATGTCTTAGCCATCAATGCAGTTAGGCAGTTGGTCTACATTTCTTCTTCTTGGTTGGTTTGGTCTGAAAGGAAAAAGCTGACTTTTGAATTTTTCAGTCTTTTCGAATGATTCTTTAACCACGGTGGGCCTTTCCACCATAATTGGAACTTGGTGAGTTCTGCTGCCAGCACGCCTCTCGAAACACAATCAGCAGGATTTGATTTGAAATCCACGTGCCGCCAGTTCTCCCTGGGAATGATGTCCAGGTTTGATTTCCAACAAATGTTTTTAGCTGCGCTGGTACAATCGTCGAGTCGCACCATGCGTAAACAGAAATCTTCTCATTCCGTAACGCAGCCTTTATTTTTAGACTCTTTTCGAAGAAAAAGGAGTCTATTCACTTTGCTCTGATGTTTGTAACGCACAGAACCAAACATCGTAGACCCACAAAAGTTACATCTAGAATACTTAGAATCACTAGAGGAGTCGATATAGCCATGTCCGTCTGTCCGTCTGTCCGTCTGTCCGTCTGTCCGTCTGTACATATCAGATTTACTCCGTCAGTTTAAAAGCTATTTTGCTGAAACTTGGTATATAGCCTTCTTTTTTACCTAGGTAGTACACTAGTTTGAATCGGTCGGATCGGACCACTATATCATATAGCTGTCATACGAACCTAAATCGGTTTAGGCAATAACTTCCACATTTATTATCCGATTCTTTTCAAATTTGGCATGCGTGTTTTTTATATAACGATAGATAATTGTGCCAAATTTCGCCTGGATCGGATCACTATATCATATAGCTGTCATACGAACCTAAATCGGTTTAGCGAATAACTCACACATTTATTATCCGATCCTGTTGAAATTTAATATGCATATGTTTTTTATAGCAATTAATATATGTACCAAATTTTGTAAGGATCGGACGACTATATCATATAGCTGCCATACGAACCTAAATCGGTTTTAAGAGAAACTCGCACAAAACTCGCACATTTATTGACTGATCTTTTCAAAACTCGGCTAACACGTTTTCTACATAAATATACGCATTTGTGCTAAATTTTATTAAAATCGGAATACTATATCATATAGCTGTCATACATATCGAAATCGGCCCTATTAACTGACCAACCCCGTTCATGTGATTTACGGCAGAAACAACTTCGAAAAGAGTCTGTAATCTTCGGCACCCCGAAGATAACGTTGGGATTTTTTTTTTTTTGGCTCAGGAGTAATGCAGCACAAAGCTCCAGACGTGGCAATGATTGTTGTTTTAATGGAAACACCCTTCTCTTTGCTGCCATTCTGCTCACAGAGATAGAGCCGTCGTTTGGCTGTACACTACAGCAGCATATGCCTTGATGGATGCGTCAGAGAATCCATGTAGCTCAATGTTGTTAATGTCGGTGTCAAACAATCGGGGTAGTTGAAATTTCTAAAGTGTCCCAATCCAGTTTGATCAGCCATAACTTTTGGAACAGAATTTTGAACTGAACCACACAGGGTGCCACGAGACCCAAAGGATCGAAGATGCGTGATTCATCCGATAAAATTTGCCTTTTTGTACATTGAGGATTACCTGAGAGACCAACGTGAAATGAGAGTGTGTCGTCTCCAGGACGCCAGTGGAGTCCAAGAACTTCTACTGGCGCCGAAAGCGTAATTTAGCTTCTCCTGTTTGTATCCGATTAGCAACTCATCCTCATCATTTGATCCAGTCAATACGTCGTCAACATAAAAATCCTCTAGCAGAATTTGAACCCTTTGGAAACTCATGTTTGTGATCATCAGCCAGCTGCTCAAGTACGCGTACCGCTAAGAATGGTGCGCTTGATGTTCAGTAGGTGACAGGACAGAGTTGATAATGCTTAAGTTCTTCAAAAGGGTCTTCTCTCCAAATGATTCTTTGGAAATCACGATGACGATCGCTTACCCAAATTTGTCGGAATATTTTGACTATGTCCGCTGAGAAGACAAACTTGTACATTCTGAAGCGCAGGCACACAGCAAAAGGTCACGCTGGAGGCTTGGGCCTGCAAAGAGAAAATCGTTTAATGCCTTACTATTGGCGTCACGATAGGAACCTTCGAAAACTACTCGTAATTTCTCACCCAATACAGGATGATGTGGCAAATAGAAATGTTCCCCAGTTGCAATCTCTATTGTGAATGAAGCTCTTTATTCCTTTATAGTCGTCCTTCCACCAATTTGAACCGACTTAATGATCCTTGTAGAGTGTCTGCAAATTCTGGATTTGCTGTTTTAAATGAAAGTTTCACGATGTATTTTCCATTTTCAACAGAATATTGACTGGTGCATTTGAACTGCGGTACGAATCAGCTAATTGTAGACCCTTGAATGCCTAAATTGTGACGTGGTTAAGCATTTTCATTTGTATAGATGATGTGATTGTAGTCATAATATGTGCGTTTACCACCAAACGGTGTTGCGAAATACTTGATTTTATATTGAGTGTGGTACACCCTCTAGTAGTACCAGCCTTGGTCGATGGCATTTCAGAAACTAATAGACGTGATAATAAACGCCACAAGCCTAGTGCCTGAACGCAGCGCTCCGTAACATAGGACACTTCCGAACCGGTGTCTAGAAGAAGACGACATGTTTTGTATTCTCCTTCAGCATTCTTGACATGAACCGTAGCAGTGGGTAGTATGCTTCTGTTCAATCCATTTGCCTGTGTTGCGATTGCTTGATGCCAGGCCCCTGTGCATGAGCAAAATGATTTAGATTTACCGTGGGATTTGTGGTAATAGGATCATCAAGGTTATGCTGAACCTCCCTTTATTGGTCCACATGGATAAGAGAATGCTGACTACCATTGCAGTGCTTGCATTTGTATTTCGATTGACGGTTAGTTGCCATATGTCCAGGTCCCAAGCAATTGAAGCATAGTTTATCTTCCTTGTTAAGGATCGTTTTTGCTCACCTGACATATCCAAAAATTGTTTGCATGTAAGTAGTTAGTATATGGGTCCCCGAAACCTCTTGCATGTGAAAATTAAAAAAATCGAGTGCTAAACGCTGCTAACTCCCCACAAGCAACCCAATTACGTTATCCGCCGCGAACAGCGAGGGGCGCGCTACCGCGCCGAGGTTTTTTTTTTTTTTTTAGACTCTTTTCGAAGAAAAAGGAGTCTATTCACTTTGCTCTGATGTTTGTAACGCACAGAACCAAACATCGTAGACCCACAAAAGTTACATCTAGAATACTTAGAATCACTAGAGGAGTCGATATAGCCATGTCCGTCTGTCCGTCTGTTTCTATGCGATTTACTCCGTCGTCTTAAAAGCTATTTTGCTAAAACTTGGTATTTAGCCTTCTTTTTTACCTAGGTAGTACACTAGTTTGAATCGGTCGGATCGGGCCACTATATCATATAGCTGTCATACGAACCTAAATCGGTTTAGGCAATAACTTCCACATTTATTATCCGATCCTTTTCAAGTTTAGCACACATATGTTTTATAGCAATTAATATAAATACCAAATTTCGTAAGGATCGGACTACTATATCATATAGCTGCCATACGAACCTAAATCGGTTTAGGGAATAACTCGCACATTTATTGACTGATCTTTTCAATACTCGGCTAACACGTTTTCTACATAAATATACGCGTTTGTGCTAAATTTTATTAAAATCGGACTACTGTATCATATAGCTGTCACACAAATCGAAATCGACCCTATTAACTGACCAACCCCGTTCATGTGATTTTCGGCAGAAACAACTTCGAAAAGAGTCTGTAATCTTCGGCACCCTTAAGATAACGTTGGGATTTTTTTTTTTTTTAAATGGCCTTCTGGAAATGAGTTTTTTCTTTCAAAAATCAAATGCATTAGGGTAGTAGAATACATATGAGTGACGAATATAGCTTACTCACCTGCACACCCAAAATCCTTTTCCTATCTTTTCAACTATTACGTTAAACTGTTTAGAGATATGAGCAATAGATGGCACATAACCCTTCAATAATATCAATAGAGCATTTCATGCATTATCGATCTCATACTTCACAACACCATCTGTTTTTCTTTCAAAAATATAATTAGCATTGCATACTTTTGTTATCCTCTGAAACGCCATCTATCCTTATTATCCTCTGAAGACGATATGTTTTGTATTCTCCTTCAGCATTCTTGACATGAACCGTAGCAGTGGGTAGTATGCTTCTGTTCAATCCATTTGCCTGTGTTGCGATTGCTTGATGCCAGGCCCCTGTGCATGAGCAAAATGATTTAGATTTACCGTGGGATTTGTGGTAATAGGATCATCAAGGTTATGCTGAACCTCCCTTTATTGGTCCACATGGATAAGAGAATGCTGACTACCATTGCAGTGCTTGCATTTGTATTTCGATTGACGGTTAGTTGCCATATGTCCAGGTAGCTTACTCACCTGCACACCCAAAATCCTTTTCCTATCTTTTCAACTATTACGTTAAACTGTTTAGAGATATGAGCAATAGATGGCACATAACCCTTCAATAATATCAATAGAGCATTTCATGCATTATCGATCTCATACTTCACAACACCATCTGTTTTTCTTTCAAAAATATAATTAGCATTGCATACTTTTGTTATCCTCTGAAACGCCATCTATCCTTATTATCCTCTGAAACGCCATCTATCCTTGATATCCTCTGAAACGCCATCCATCCTTGTGATCCTCTGAAACGCCATCTATCCTTGTCCACATGTATTTACCGATCGTACCAACATTGACTAACCATAATATTTGTATGGATACAGTTAGGTACACAACCTTCTTTGCTCATATGCAATTGCTTGTTATTCTCTGAAACGCCATCTATCCTTTAATCCTCTGAAGCGCCATCTATTCTTGTCCACATGTATTTACCGATCGTACCAACATTGACTAACCATAATATTTGTATGGATCCAGTTAAGCACGCCACCTATTTTTCTTTTAAAAATATATTTTTTTTACCTATTTTATCCAAGACACTCCAAGACATCACCCACCCAAAATTTAGCACGTGCACACACCATAAAAAGTGCTATAAAAGTGCCATTTATAGCAACTACCCCCCAGAAAGGTCCGCCCATATGTATTCTACTACCCTAATGCATTTGATTTTTGAAACAAAAAACTCATTTCCAGCAAGCCATAAAAAAAAGGTTTGCGCGCTACCGCGCGCCTTGCTGTTACCGACGCTTTTCGCGGCGGATAACATAATTGGGTTGCTTGTGGGGATTTAGCGGCGTTTAGCACTCGATTTTTTTAATTTTCACATGCAAGAATTTTCGGGGACCCATATACTAACAACTCAACAAGAGACAGAGCCAAACGGATAATTGTAGGGGCTATGGTATAACCCAGAAGAACAAATAATCAAAAGCGTTTTCGTAGGGCCACTGACGGCGAAACCTGAATAGGAGAAAAGGAAACCTACACCTACCAGTGCAGACTAAGTGAAGAGCTCAGCAAGAGAATTCAAGTTAAGACTTCCAACAAATATCTATAAAAAGAAAAGAGACCAGAAATAGGAATTTTTTTTTGTAAGAGAAACAAAGTGCCTTCAAATCAAAGTGACCGCCATTTCCGTACTTCCTACGTCAGCAGTGCACCAAAGGCAGACTATTCATACTCCCTGCAGTATAACGAAAAATAATAAAAATTACAAAAACTTAATCAAACACATGAAAAAAAAACAAAAACCTGGAGCTATTTATAGCTTTGCCTCAAAGCTGACTGTACAGCTGGTTACTATTTTTGGTTCTTTTGTCTTTTCTCTATTCTAATTACTACATAAACAAAAATAAAGCAAACAAACGAGATTCTAGTGGAGTAACAAATAATACATTCTTATTACGGCACTATTGAAGGCACTTTTGTAATTCGAGTTATATTTATCGGCAGTCTATTGCTTTATTGTACATGGAGACTTATATAAACCAAATTAAAATTTAAACTTTATGTAGCTTTTGGAATAATGCCTTTTTGAATGTTTTCTTATTTGTTAATAAAATTAAAGAAAAATGAAGTGTTAAGTTTTCTTAATTTCCCTAGCGTGGAGTAGGGAGGGGTACAATTCAATAAAAATTTGGGAGGTTGTCATAATATCAGCGCGATCAACCTCAAAGGCAGGGTGGGCTTAGCAGCGCGAGTGTTAACACCTACATTTAAACGGCGATGAATGCCGCTGATGGCTTATCGAGGAGCCTTTTTTGATGAAATCTGCAATTCCGATTTGTGGCTACACGATTCAGACATTCTTCAGAAACCCCAATCTCAATGGCCTAAAACTCGTTCTCCTGATGTACCACTCCATGACCTTCGCAAAGCTGTGCTCCTAGCCGTGTCGACCCATATTGATCTAACGACTGGCTGTAAGTTTCTAACCCATTTTCAAAGCTTGACCGTGTTTTTGAATTCCAAACGGTTCTTTGGCAGTTCAGCCATGTTATGTTGAATATAAAGTGGTTTAGGTCTGAAACATCGAACACATTTACTGGTGACGCTTTCAACAGTTTTGCACCCCCCAAGAGGCTTGATGGGAAATCAGAGCAAGTATATATCCTGGTCCTGTGTGCACATTCTTGAGATGAAAATGCATTATTAATGCTGTCTAGGTATGAGTTTTGCAACCTTCCACAAACTCGTAACAATCCGAATAGTAAAGTAGTAGAAAAAGTAGTTCCACGTAGTAGGTTTCCACGTCGAGTAATAAATCCACTGTTTTTTTTTTAGTTTTTTAGGAGCTAGAGCTCCGGTTTATTCTAGCTTTATTTTTCTCTTGCCTTTTTGATAATGAACCCAAATGTCTTTACAAAAATTTACTTAGCCTAAAACCGCGTGACTTTTTTGCCGAGGAGCTGCTTCATTATGTATCTTATATGTATATATAAAAAGAGTTTCGAGTGAGAATGCTATATGCGCTCATACTTTAGTCAGCGTGGGAATGCTTATTCTGCATTTATGCAGTGTGCACCCAAAATTACCTAAAGTATGATCAGGGTGACTAGAGAAAGTTCCTAGAAAGTTCCTATTTGTTGCTAATAATCATTTGTTCTGCAGGTTAGATCAAGTTTATTAAATTTTTTCGATATCCGATTTAGGCTCGGAATAAAAAGCATAAAAACACAACAACCTCATAAAAAGTAAAAAGTTTATGGGCCATAACTTTTTATACCCTGTACCGTACAAGGTACAGCGGTATATTAACATTGTGCAAATGTATGTAAAATAGAGAAGGAGACGTCGGAGACCCCCAAAGTTACCCACAATATGATCAGGGTAACTAGAGAAATTGATATAGCCATGTCCGTCCGTCTGTCCGTCTGTTCGTCCGTCCGTGTGAACGCCTAGATCTGAGTGACTATAAGAGCTTGAATAACCAAACTAGGGATTCAGACTCCTTATGTGTGTACGTTGGTCAAGTTTATTTATTTATTTATGTTTGTTAACATATTATTATGAAAACTGGCAGTTATGAGTTCTTAATAAGGATTTTAATAAGGATGTGAAGTTTTGATCTGATCGGACTACTATATCATATAGCTCCCACTGGGCCGATCGAAAGTGCAAAAATCGTTTTAGTGTCATAATTTCTTTATTATGAAAGATATTTTATTTAAATTAAGAAACATTGTGAATTTTAAAATACCCAGCAGCTCTGCAAAGTTTTAATAAAATTTGACATCTGCATCATATAACTTCAGTAGTTAGTATATGGGTCCCCGAAACCTCTTGCATGTGAAAATTAAAAAAATCGAGTGCTAAACGCCGCTAACCCCCCACCAGCAACCCAATTATGTTATCCGCAGCAAACAGCGGCGGTGACAGCGAGGCGCAC
>JBAMCM010000646.1:0-119469 GCA_037075145.1 Scaptodrosophila latifasciaeformis | reverse complement strand
AGGCTAAATACCAAGCTTTTGCAAAATAGCTTTTAAGACGACGGAGTAAATCTAAGTATTCTAGATGTAACTTTTGTGGGTCTACGATGTTTGGTTCTGTGCGTTACAAACTTCAGAGCAAAGTGAATAGACTCCTTTTTCTTCGAAAAGAGTCTAAAAAACACACAACATATATATATATATATATATATACTACACGTATTGTGACGTGGACACGGAATCAATCGCTGATCATCGTAGTGCCACAAAAAAAAAAAAAAAAAAAAAAAAATCCCAACGTTATCTCCGGGGTGTTGAAGATTACAGACTCTTTTCGAAGTTGTTTCTGCCGTAAATAACATGAACGGGGTTGGTCAGTTAATGGGGCCGATTTCGATTTGTATGACAGCTATATGATATAGTATTCCGATTTTAATAAAATTTAGCACAAACGCGTATATTTATGTAGGAAACGTGTTAGCCGAGTTTTGAAAAGATCAGTCAATAAATGTGCGAGTTATTCCCTAAACCGATTTAGGTTCGTATGGCAGCTTTATGATATAGTAGTCCGATCCTTACGAAATTTGGTATATATATTAACTGCTATAAAAAACATTTGCGTGCTAAATTTGAACAGGATCGGATAATAAATGTGGAAGTTATTGCCTAAACCGATTTAGGTTCGTATGACAGCTATATGATATAGTGGTCCGATCCGACCGATTCAAACTAGTGTACTACCTAGGTAAAAAAGAAGGCTAAATACCAAGTTTCAGCAAAATAGCTTTTAAGACGACGGAGTAAATCGCATAGAAACAGACGGACAGACGGACATGGCTATATCGACTCCTCTAGTGATTCTAAGTATTCTAGATGTAACTTTTGTGGGTCTACGATGTTTGGTTCTGTGCGTTACAAACTTCAGAGCAAAGTGAATAGACTCCTTTTTCTTCGAAAAGAGTCTAAAAATGCAAAAGAAATATACATATCTAATACAAAAAAAAAAAATCCCAAAGTTATCTTCGGGGTGCCGAAGATTACAGACTCTTTTCGAAGTTGTTTCTGCCGTAAATCACATGAACGGGGTTGGTCAGTTAATAGGGCCGATTTCGATTTGTATGACAGCTATATGATATAGTAGTCCGATTTTAATAAAATTTAGCACAAACGCGTATATTTATGTAGCAAACGTGTTAGACGAGTTTTGAAAAGATCAGTCAATAAATGTGCGAGTTATTCCCTAAACCGATTTAGGTTCGCATGACAGCTTTATGATATAGTAGTCCGATCCTTACGAAATTTGCTATATATATTAACTGCTATAAAAAACATTTGCGTGCTAAATTTGAACAGGATCGGATAATAAATGTGGAAGTTATTGCCTAAACCGATTTAGGTTCGTATGACAGCTATATGATATAGTGGTCCGATCCGACCGATTCAAACTAGTGTACTACCTAGGTAAAAAAGAAGGCTAAATACCAAGTTTCAGCAAAATAGCTTTTAAGACGACGGAGTAAATCGCATAGAAACAGACGGACAGACGGACATGGCTATATCGACTCCTCTAGTGATTCTAAGTATTCTAGATGTAACTTTTGTGGGTCTACGATGTTTGGTTCTGTGCGTTACAAACTTCAGAGCAAAGTGAATAGACTCCTTTTTCTTCGAAAAGAGTCTAAAAATGCAAAAGAAATATACATAACTAATACAAAAAAAAAATCCCAAAGTTATCTTCGGGGTGCCGAAGATTACAGACTCTTTTCGAAGTTGTTTCTGCCGTAAATCACATGAACGGGGTTGGTCAGTTAATAGGGCCGATTTCGATTTGTATGACAGCTATATGATATAGTAGTCCGATTTTAATAAAATTTAGCACAAACGCGTATATTTATGTAGGAAACGTGTTAGCCGAGTTTTGAAAAGATCAGTCAATAAATGTGCGAGTTATTCCCTAAACCGATTTAGGTTCGTATGGCAGCTTTATGATATAGTAGTCCGATCCTTACGAAATTTGCTATATATATTAACTGCTATAAAAAACATTTGCGTGCTAAATTTGAACAGGATCGGATAATAAATGTGGAAGTTATTGCCTAAACCGATTTAGGTTCGTATGACAGCTATATGATATAGTGGTCCGATCCGACCGATTCAAACTAGTGTACTACCTAGGTAAAAAAGAAGGCTAAATACCAAGTTTCAGCAAAATAGCTTTTAAGACGACGGAGTAAATCGCATAGAAACAGACGGACAGACGGACATGGCTATATCGACTCCTCTAGTGATTCTAAGTATTCTAGATGTAACTTTTGTGGGTCTACGATGTTTGGTTCTGTGCGTTACAAACATCAGAGCAAAGTGAATAGACTCCTTTTTCTTCGAAAAGAGTCTAAAAAAAAAATCCCAACGTTATCTTCGGGGTGCCGAAGATTACAGACTCTTTTCGAAGTTGTTTCTGCCGTAAATCACATGAACGTGGTTGGTCAGTTAATAGGGCCGATTTCGATTTGTATGACAGCTATATGATATAGTAGTCCGATTTTAATAAAATTTAGCACAAACGCGTATATTTATGTAGCAAACGTGTTAGACGAGTTTTGAAAAGATCAGTCAATAAATGTGCGAGTTATTCCCTAAACCGATTTAGGTTCGTATGACAGCTTTATGATATAGTAGTCCGATCCTTACGAAATTTGCTATATATATTAACTGCTATAAAAAACATTTGCGTGCTAAATTTGAACAGGATCGGATAATAAATGTGGAAGTTATTGCCTAAACCGATTTAGGTTCGTATGACAGCTATATGATATAGTGGTCCGATCCGACCGATTCAAACTAGTGTACTACCTAGGTAAAAAAGAAGGCTAAATACCAAGTTTCAGCAAAATAGCTTTTAAGACGACGGAGTAAATCGCATAGAAACAGACGGACAGACGGACATGGCTATATCGACTCCTCTAGTGATTCTAAGTATTCTAGATGTAACTTTTGTGGGTCTACGATGTTTGGTTCTGTGCGTTACAAACTTCAGAGCAAAGTGAATAGACTCCTTTTTCTTCGAAAAGAGTCTAAAAATGCAAAAGAATTATACATAACTAATACAAAAAAAAAAAACATCAGAGCAAAGTGAATAGACTCCTTTTTCTTCGAAAAGAGTCTAAAAATCCCAACGTTATCTTTGGGGTGCCGAAGATTACAGACTCTTTTCGAAGTTGTTTCTGCCGTAAATCACATGAACGGGGTTGGTCAGTTAATGGGGCCGATTTCGATTTGTATGACAGCTATATGATATAGTATTCCGATTTTAATAAAATTTAGCACAAACGCGTATATTTATGTAGAAAACGTGTTAGCCGAGTTTTGAAAAGATCAGTCAATAAATGTGCGAGTTATTCCCTAAACCGATTTAGGTTCGTATGGCAGCTTTATGATATAGTAGTCCGATCCTTACGAAATTTGGTATATATATTAACTGCTATAAAAAACATTTGCGTGCTAAATTTGAACAGGATCGGATAATAAATGTGGAAGTTATTGCCTAAACCGATTTAGGTTCGTATGACAGCTATATGATATAGTGGTCCGATCCGACCGATTCAAACTAGTGTACTACCTAGGTAAAAAAGAAGGCTAAATACCAAGTTTCAGCAAAATAGCTTTTAAGACGACGGAGTAAATCGCATAGAAACAGACGGACAGACGGACATGGCTATATCGACTCCTCTAGTGATTCTAAGTATTCTAGATGTAACTTTTGTGGGTCTACGATGTTTGGTTCTGTGCGTTACAAACATCAGAGCAAAGTGAATAGACTCCTTTTTGCTTCGAAAAGAGTCTAAAAAATCCCAACGTTATCTTCGGGGTGCCGAAGATTACAGACTCTTTTCGAAGTTGTTTCTGCCGTAAATCACATGAACGGGGTTGGTCAGTTAATAGGGCCGATTTCGATTTGTATGACAGCTATATGATATAGTTGTCCGATTTTAATAAAATTGAGTACAAACGCGTATATTTATGTAGAAAACGTGTTAGCCGAGTTTTGAAAAGATCAGTCAATAAATGTGCGAGTTTCTCTTAAAACCGATTTAGGTTCGTATGGCAGCTATATGATATAGTAGTCCGATCCTTACGAAATTTGCTATATATATTAACTGCTATAAAAAACATTTGCGTGCTAAATTTGAACAGGATCGGATAATAAATGTGGAAGTTATTGCCTAAACCGATTTAGGTTCGTATGACAGCTATATGATATAGTGGTCCGATCCGACCGATTCAAACTAGTGTACTACCTAGGTAAAAAAGAAGGCTAAATACCAAGTTTCAGCAAAATAGCTTTTAAGACGACGGAGTAAATCGCATAGAAACAGACGGACAGACGGACAGACTGACAGACGGACAGACGGACATGGCTATATCGACTCCTCTACTGATTCTAAGTATTCTAGATGTAACTTTTGTGGGTCTACGATGTTTGGTTCTGTGCGTTACAAACATCAGAGCAAAGTGAATAGACTCCTTTTTCTTCGAAAAGAGTCTAATCACATGAACGGGGTTGGTCAGTTAATAGGGCCGATTTCGATTTGTATGACAGCTATATGATATAGTAGTCCGATTTTAATAAAATTGAGAACAAACGCGTATATTTATGTAGAAAACGTGTTAGCCGAGTTTTGAAAAGATCAGTCAATAAATGTGCGAGTTATTCCCTTAAAACCGATTTAGGTTCGTATGGCAGCTATATGATATAGTAGTCCGATCCTTACGAAATTTGCTATATATATTAACTGCTATAAAAAACATTTGCGTGCTAAATTTGAACAGGATCGGATAATAAATGTGGAAGTTATTGCCTAAACCGATTTAGGTTCGTATGACAGCTATATGATATAGTGGTCCGATCCGACCGATTCAAACTAGTGTACTACCTAGGTAAAAAAGAAGGCTAAATACCAAGTTTCAGCAAAATAGCTTTTAAGACGACGGAGTAAATCGCATAGAAACAGACGGACAGACGGACATGGCTATATCGACTCCTCTAGTGATTCTAAGTATTCTAGATGTAACTTTTGTGGGTCTACGATGTTTGGTTCTGTGCGTTACAAACTTCAGAGCAAAGTGAATAGACTCCTTTTTCTTCGAAAAGAGTCTAAAAATGCAAAAGAAATATACATAACTAATACAAAAAAAAAATCCCAAAGTTATCTTCGGGGTGCCGAAGATTACAGACTCTTTTCGAAGTTGTTTCTGCCGTAAATCACATGAACGGGGTTGGTCAGTTAATAGGGCCGATTTCGATTTGTATGACAGCTATATGATATAGTAGTCCGATTTTAATAAAATTTAGCACAAACGCGTATATTTATGTAGAAAACGTGTTAGACGAGTTTTGAAAAGATCAGTCAATAAATGTGCGAGTTATTCCCTAAACCGATTTAGGTTCGCATGACAGCTTTATGATATAGTAGTCCGATCCTTACGAAATTTGGTATATATATTAACTGCTATAAAAAACATTTGCGTGCTAAATTTGAACAGGATCGGATAATAAATGTGGAAGTTATTGCCTAAACCGATTTAGGTTCGTATGACAGCTATATGATATAGTGGTCCGATCCGACCGATTCAAACTAGTGTACTACCTAGGTAAAAAAGAAGGCTAAATACCAAGTTTCAGCAAAATAGCTTTTAAGACGACGGAGTAAATCGCATAGAAACAGACGGACAGACGGACAGACTGACAGACGGACAGACGGACATGGCTATATCGACTCCTCTAGTGATTCTAAGTATTCTAGATGTAACTTTTGTGGGTCTACGATGTTTGGTTCTGTGCGTTACAAACATCAGAGCAAAGTGAATAGACTCCTTTTTCTTCGAAAAGAGTCTAAAAAAAAAATCCCAACGTTATCTTCGGGGGGCAGTTGTTTCTGCCGTAAATCACATGAACGGGGTTGGTCAGTTAATAGGGCCGATTTCGATTTGTATGACAGCTATATGATATAGTAGTCCGATTTTAATAAAATTTAGAACAAACGCGTATATTTATGTAGGAAACGTGTTAGCCGAGTTTTGAAAAGATCAGTCAATAAATGTGCGAGTTATTCCCTAAACCGATTTAGGTTCGTATGGCAGCTTTATGATATAGTAGTCCGATCCTTACGAAATTTGGTATATATATTAACTGCTATAAAAAACATTTGCGTGCTAAATTTGAACAGGATCGGATAATAAATGTGGAAGTTATTGCCTAAACCGATTTAGGTTCGTATGACAGCTATATGATATAGTGGTCCGATCCGACCGATTCAAACTAGTGTACTACCTAGGTAAAAAAGAAGGCTAAATACCAAGTTTCAGCAAAATAGCTTTTAAGACGACGGAGTAAATCGCATAGAAACAGACGGACAGACGGACAGACGGACATGGCTATATCGACTCCTCTAGTGATTCTAAGTATTCTAGATGTAACTTTTGTGGGTCTACGATGTTTGGTTCTGTGCGTTACAAACTTCAGAGCAAAGTGAATAGACTCCTTTTTCTTCGAAAAGAGTCTAAAAATGCAAAAGAAATATACATAACTAATACAAAAAAAAAAATCCCAACGTTATCTTCGGGGTGCCGAAGATTACAGACTCTTTTCGAAGTTGTTTCTGCCGTAAATCACATGAACGGGGTTGGTCAGTTAATAGGGCCGATTTCGATTTGTATGACAGCTATATGATATAGTAGTCCGATTTTAATAAAATTGAGTACAAACGCGTATATTTATGTAGAAAACGTGTTGGCCGAGTTTTGAAAAGATCAGTCAATAAATGTGCGAGTTATTCCCTAAACCGATTTAGGTTCGTATGGCAGCTATATGATATAGTAGTCCGATCCTTACGAAATTTGGTATATATATTAACTGCTATAAAAAACATATGCGTGCTTAATTTAAACAGGATCGGATAATAAATGTGGGAGTTATTGCCTAAACCGATTTAGGTTCGTATGACAGCTATAAGATATAGTCATCCGATCCGGGCAAAATTTGGTACAATTATCTATCGTTACATAAAACATACGCATGCCAAATTTTAAAAGGATCAGATAATAAATGTGGAAGTTATTGCCTAAACCGATTTAGGTTCGTATGACAGCTATATGATATAGTGGTCCGATCCGACCGATTCAAACTAGTGTACTACCTAGGTAAAAAAGAAGGCTAAATACCAAGTTTCAGCAAAATAGCTTTTAAGACGACGGAGTAAATCGCATAGAAACAGACGGACAGACGGACAGACGGACATGGCTATATCGACTCCTCTAGTGATTCTAAGTATTCTAGATGTAACTTTTGTGGGTCTACGATGTTTGGTTCTGTGCGTTACAAACATCAGAGCAAAGTGAATAGACTCCTTTTTCTTCGAAAAGAGTCTAAAAATCACAATAACGGGGTTGGTCAGTTAATAGGGCAAATTTCGATTTGTATGACAGCTATATGATATAGTAGTCCGATTTTAATAAAATTCAGCACAAACGCGTATAATTATGTAAAAAACGTGTTTGCTGAGTTTTGAAAAGATCAGTCAATAAATGTGCGAGTTTTGTGCGAGTTTCTCTTAAAACCGATTTAGGTTCGTATGGCAGCTATATGATATAGTCGTCCGATCCTTACAAAATTTGGTACATATATTAATTGCTATAAAAAACATATGCATATTAAATTTCAACAGGATCGGATAATAAATGTGTGAGTTATTCGCTAAACCGATTTAGGTTCGTATGACAGCTATATGATATAGTGATCCGATCCAGGCGAAATTTGGCACAATTATCTATCGTTATATAAAAAACACGCATGCCAAATTTGAAAAGAATCGGATAATAAATGTGGAAGTTATTGCCTAAACCGATTTAGGTTCGTATGACAGCTATATGATATAGTGGTCCGATCCGACCGATTCAAACTAGTGTACTACCTAGGTAAAAAAGAAGGCTATATACCAAGTTTCAGCAAAATAGCTTTTAAACTGACGGAGTAAATCTGATATGTACAGACGGACAGACGGACAGACGGACAGACGGACATGGCTATATCGACTCCTCTAGTGATTCTAAGTATTCTAGATGTAACTTTTGTGGGTCTACGATGTTTGGTTCTGTGCGTTACAAACATCAGAGCAAAGTGAATAGACTCCTTTTTCTTCGAAAAGAGTCTAAAAATCCCAACGTTATCTTCGGGGTGCCGAAGATTACAGACTCTTTTCGAAGTTGTTTCTGCCGTAAATCACATGAACGGGGTTGGTCAGTTAATAGGGCCGATTTCGATTTGTATGACAGCTATATGATATAGTTGTCCGATTTTAATAAAATTTAGAACAAACGCGTATATTTATGTAGGAAACGTGTTAGCCGAGTTTTGAAAAGATCAGTCAATAAATGTGCGAGTTATTCCCTAAACCGATTTAGGTTCGTATGGCAGCTTTATGATATAGTAGTCCGATCCTTACGAAATTTGGTATATATATTAACTGCTATAAAAAACATTTGCGTGCTAAATTTGAACAGGATCGGATAATAAATGTGGAAGTTATTGCCTAAACCGATTTAGGTTCGTATGACAGCTATATGATATAGTGGTCCGATCCGACCGATTCAAACTAGTGTACTACCTAGGTAAAAAAGAAGGCTAAATACCAAGTTTCAGCAAAATAGCTTTTAAGACGACGGAGTAAATCGCATAGAAACAGACGGACAGACGGACAGACGGACAGACGGACAGACGAAGACGGACAGACGGACAGACGGACATGGCTATATCGACTCCTCTAGTGATTCTAAGTATTCTAGATGTAACTTTTGTGGGTCTACGATGTTTGGTTCTGTGCGTTACAAACATCAGAGCAAAGTGAATAGACTCCTTTTTCTTCGAAAAGAGTCTAAAAAATCACAATAACGGGGTTGGTCAGTTAATAGGGCAAATTTCGATTTGTATGACAGCTATATGATATAGTAGTCCGATTTTAATAAAATTCAGCACAAACGCGTATAATTATGTAAAAAACGTGTTTGCTGAGTTTTGAAAAGATCAGTCAATAAATGTGCGAGTTTTGTGCGAGTTTCTCTTAAAACCGATTTAGGTTCGTATGGCAGCTATATGATATAGTCGTCCGATCCTTACAAAATTTGGTACATATATTAATTGCTATAAAAAACATATGCATATTAAATTTCAACAGGATCGGATAATAAATGTGTGAGTTATTCGCTAAACCGATTTAGGTTCGTATGACAGCTATATGATATAGTGATCCGATCCAGGCGAAATTTGGCACAATTATCTATCGTTATATAAAAAACACGCATGCCAAATTTGAAAAGAATCGGATAATAAATGTGGAAGTTATTGCCTAAACCGATTTAGGTTCGTATGACAGCTATATGATATAGTGGTCCGATCCGACCGATTCAAACTAGTGTACTACCTAGGTAAAAAAGAAGGCTATATACCAAGTTTCAGCAAAATAGCTTTTAAACTGACGGAGTAAATCTGATATGTACAGACGGACAGACGGACAGACGGACAGACGGACATGGCTATATCGACTCCTCTAGTGATTCTAAGTATTCTAGATGTAACTTTTGTGGGTCTACGATGTTTGGTTCTGTGCGTTACAAACATCAGAGCAAAGTGAATAGACTCCTTTTTCTTCGAAAAGAGTCTAAAAAATCCCAACGTTATCTTCGGGGTGCCGAAGATTACAGACTCTTTTCGAAGTTGTTTCTGCCGTAAATCACATGAACGGGGTTGGTCAGTTAATAGGGCCGATTTCGATTTGTATGACAGCTATATGATATAGTAGTCCGATTTTAATAAAATTTAGAACAAACGCGTATATTTATGTAGGAAACGTGTTAGCCGAGTTTTGAAAAGATCAGTCAATAAATGTGCGAGTTATTCCCTAAACCGATTTAGGTTCGTATGGCAGCTATATGATATAGTAGTCCGATCCTTACGAAATTTGGTATATATATTAATTGCTATAAAAAACATTTGCGTGCTAAATTTGAACAGGATCGGATAATAAATGTGGAAGTTATTGCCTAAACCGATTTAGGTTCGTATGACAGCTATATGATATAGTGGTCCGATCCGACCGATTCAAACTAGTGTACTACCTAGGTAAAAAAGAAGGCTAAATACCAAGTTTCAGCAAAATAGCTTTTAAGACGACGGAGTAAATCGCATAGAAACAGACGGACAGACGGACATGGCTATATCGACTCCTCTAGTGATTCTAAGTATTCTAGATGTAACTTTTGTGGGTCTACGATGTTTGGTTCTGTGCGTTACAAACATCAGAGCAAAGTGAATAGACTCCGTTTTCTTCGAAAAGAGTCTAAAAAAAAAATCCCAACGTTATCTTCGGGGTGCCGAAGATTACAGACTCTTTTCGAAGTTGTTTCTGCCGTAAATCACATGAACGGGGTTGGTCAGTTAATAGGGCCAATTTCGATTTGTATGACAGCTATATGATATAGTAGTCCGATTTTAATAAAAGTCAGCACAAACGCGTATAATTATGTAAAAAACGTGTTTGCCGAGTTTTGAAGAGATCAGTCAATAAATGTGCGAGTGTAACTTTGGGGGTTTGCGATGTGTGGTTATGTGTGTTACAAACATCGGAGCAAAATGAAAATAGTATAAAACAAAAAAATAAATAAATAAATAATTGTCCGCGACTGCTTATTTGATTCACAGCTATCCCCTTAACATATAAACTAATATAAGCATATATGATGAAATGGACATTCCACTATCCGCAACCCGTGGACGCGTCCCGTAGCATAAATGCTTAGTTTTGAAGAGATCAGTCAATAAATGTGCGAGTTTTGTGCGAGTTTCTCTTAAAACCGATTTAGGTTCGTATGGCAGCTATATGATATAGTAGTCCGATCCTTACAAAATTTGGTACATATATTAATTGCTATAAAAAACATATGCATATTAAATTTCAACAGGATCGGATAATAAATGTGGAAGTTATTGCCTAAACCGATTTAGGTTCGTATGACAGCTATATGATATAGTGGTCCGATCCGACCGATTCAAACTAGTGTACTACCTAGGTAAAAAAGAAGGCTAAATACCAAGTTTCAGCAAAATAGCTTTTAAGACGACGGAGTAAATCGCATAGAAACAGACGGACAGACGGACATGGCTATATCGACTCCTCTAGTGATTCTAAGTATTCTAGATGTAACTTTTGTGGGTCTACGATGTTTGGTTCTGTGCGTTACAAACATCAGAGCAAAGTGAATAGACTCCTTTTTCTTCGAAAAGAGTCTAAAAAATGTTTCTGCCGTAAATCACATGAACGGGGTTGGTCAGTTAATAGGCCCGATTTCGATTTGTATGACAGCTATATGATATAGTTGTCCGATTTTAATAAAATTTAGCACAAACGCGAATATTTATGTAGAAAACGTGTTAGCCGAGTTTTGAAAAGATCAGTCAATAAATGTGCGAGTTATTCCCTAAACCGATTTAGGTTCGTTTGGCAGCTATATGATATAGTAGTCCGATCCTTACGAAATTTGGTATATATATTAATTGCTATAAAAAACATTTGCGTGCTAAATTTGAACAGGATCGGATAATAAATGTGGAAGTTATTGCCTAAACCGATTTAGGTTCGTATGACAGCTATATGATATAGTGGTCCGATCCGACCGATTCAAACTAGTGTACTACCTAGGTAAAAAAGAAGGCTAAATACCAAGTTTCAGCAAAATAGCTTTTAAGACGACGGAGTAAATCGCATAGAAACAGACGGACAGACGGACATGGCTATATCGACTCCTCTAGTGATTCTAAGTATTCTAGATGTAACTTTTGTGGGTCTACGATGTTTGGTTCTGTGCGTTACAAACATCAGAGCAAAGTGAATAGACTCCTTTTTCTTCGAAAAGAGTCTAAAAATGCAAAAGAAATATACATAACTAATACAAAAAAAAAAATCCCAACGTTATCTTCGGGGTGCCGAAGATTACAGACTCTTTTCGAAGTTGTTTCTGCCGTAAATCACATGAACGGGGTTGGTCAGTTAATAGGGCCAATTTCGATTTGTATGACAGCTATATGATATAGTAGTCCGATTTTAATAAAAGTCAGCACAAACGCGTATAATTATGTAAAAAACGTGTTTGCCGAGTTTTGAAGAGATCAGTCAATAAATGTGCGAGTGTAACTTTGGGGGTTTGCGATGTGTGGTTATGTGTGTTACAAACATCGGAGCAAAATGAAAATAGTATAAAACAAAAAAATAAATAAATAAATAATTGTCCGCGACTGCTTATTTGATTCACAGCTATCCCCTTAACATATAAACTAATATAAGCATATATGATGAAATGGACATTCCACTATCCGCAACCCGTGGACGCGTCCCGTAGCATAAATGCTTAGTTTTGAAGAGATCAGTCAATAAATGTGCGAGTTTTGTGCGAGTTTCTCTTAAAACCGATTTAGGTTCGTATGGCAGCTATATGATATAGTCGTCCGATCCTTACAAAATTTGGTACATATATTAATTGCTATAAAAAACATATGCATATTAAATTTCAACAGGATCGGATAATAAATGTGTGAGTTATTCGCTAAACCGATTTAGGTTCGTATGGCAGCTATATGATATAGTAGTCCGATCCTTACGAAATTTGGTATATATATTAATTGCTATAAAAAACATTTGCATGCTAAATTTGAACAGGATCGGATAATAAATGTGGAAGTTATTGCCTAAACCGATTTAGGTTCGTATGACAGCTATATGATATAGTGGTCCGATCCGACCGATTCAAACTAGTGTACTACCTAGGTAAAAAAGAAGGCTAAATACCAAGTTTCAGCAAAATAGCTTTTAAGACGACGGAGTAAATCGCATAGAAACAGACGGACAGACGGACAGACGGACAGACGGACATGGCTATATCGACTCCTCTAGTGATTCTAAGTATTCTAGATGTAACTTTTGTGGGTCTACGATGTTTGGTTCTGTGCGTTACAAACATCAGAGCAAAGTGAATAGACTCCTTTTTCTTCGAAAAGAGTCTAAAAATCCCAACGTTATCTTCGGGGTGCCGAAGATTACAGACTCTTTTCGAAGTTGTTTCTGCCGTAAATCACATGAACGGGGTTGGTCAGTTAATAGGGCCGATTTCGATTTGTATGACAGCTATATGATATAGTAGTCCGATTTTAATAAAATTTAGAACAAACGCGTATATTTATGTAGGAAACGTGTTAGCCGAGTTTTGAAAAGATCAGTCAATAAATGTGCGAGTTATTCCCTAAACCGATTTAGGTTCGTATGGCAGCTTTATGATATAGTAGTCCGATCCTTACGAAATTTGCTATATATATTAACTGCTATAAAAAACATTTGCGTGCTAAATTTGAACAGGATCGGATAATAAATGTGGAAGTTATTGCCTAAACCGATTTAGGTTCGTATGACAGCTATATGATATAGTGGTCCGATCCGACCGATTCAAACTAGTGTACTACCTAGGTAAAAAAGAAGGCTAAATACCAAGTTTCAGCAAAATAGCTTTTAAGACGACGGAGTAAATCGCATAGAAACAGACGGACAGACGGACATGGCTATATCGACTCCTCTAGTGATTCTAAGTATTCTAGATGTAACTTTTGTGGGTCTACGATGTTTGGTTCTGTGCGTTACAAACATCAGAGCAAAGTGAATAGACTCCTTTTTCTTCGAAAAGAGTCTAAAAATCCCAACGTTATCTTCGGGGTGCCGAAGATTACAGACTCTTTTCGAAGTTGTTTCTGCCGTAAATCACATGAACGGGGTTGGTCAGTTAATAGGCCCGATTTCGATTTGTATGACAGCTATATGATATAGTAGTCCGATTTTAATAAAATTTAGAACAAACGCGTATATTTATGTAGGAAACGTGTTAGCCGAGTTTTGAAAAGATCAGTCAATAAATGTGCGAGTTATTCCCTAAACCGATTTAGGTTCGTATGGCAGCTTTATGATATAGTAGTCCGATCCTTACGAAATTTGCTATATATATTAACTGCTATAAAAAACATTTGCGTGCTAAATTTGAACAGGATCGGATAATAAATGTGGAAGTTATTGCCTAAACCGATTTAGGTTCGTATGACAGCTATATGATATAGTGGTCCGATCCGACCGATTCAAACTAGTGTACTACCTAGGTAAAAAAGAAGGCTAAATACCAAGCTTCAGCAAAATAGCTTTTAAGACGACGGAGTAAATCTAAGTATTCTAGATGTAACTTTTGTGGGTCTACGATGTTTGGTTCTGTGCGTTACAAACTTCAGAGCAAAGTGAATAGACTCCTTTTTCTTCGAGAAGAGTCTAAAAAACACAAAACATATATATGTATATACTACACGTATTGTGACGTGGACACGGAATCAATCGCTGATCATCGTAGTGCCACAAAAAAAAAAAAAAAAAAAAAAATCCCAACGTTATCTCCGGGGTGTTGAAGATTACAGACTCTTTTCGAAGTTGTTTCTGCCGTAAATAACATGAACGGGGTTGGTCAGTTAATGGGGCCGATTTCGATTTGTATGACAGCTATATGATATAGTATTCCGATTTTAATAAAATTTAGCACAAACGCGTATATTTATGTAGGAAACGTGTTAGCCGAGTTTTGAAAAGATCAGTCAATAAATGTGCGAGTTATTCCCTAAACCGATTTAGGTTCGTATGGCAGCTTTATGATATAGTAGTCCGATCCTTACGAAATTGGTATATATATTAATTGCTATAAAAAACATTCGCGCGCGAAATTTGAACAGGATCGGATAATAAATGTGGAAGTTATTGCCTAAACCGATTTAGGTTCGTATGACAGCTATATGATATAGTGGTCCGATCCGACCGATTCAAACTAGTGTACTACCTAGGTAAAAAGGAAGGCTAAATACCAAGTTTCAGCAAAATAGCTTTTAAGACGACGGAGTAAATCGCATAGAAACAGACGGACAGACGGACATGGCTATATCGACTCCTCTAGTGATTCTAAGTATTCTAGATGTAACTTTTGTGGGTCTACGATGTTTGGTTCTGTGCGTTACAAACTTCAGAGCACAGTGAATAGACTCCTTTTTCTTCGAAAAGAGTCTAAAAAATCCCAACGTTATCTTCGGGGTGCCGAAGATTACAGACTCTTTTCGAAGTTGTTTCTGCCGTAAATCACATGAACGGGGTTGGTCAGTTAATAGGCCCGATTTCGATTTGTATGACAGCTATATGATATAGTATTCCGATTTTAATAAAATTTAGCACAAACGCAAATATTTATGTAGGAAACGTGTTAGCCGAGTTTTGAAAAGATCAGTCAATAAATGTGCGAGTTATTCCCTAAACCGATTTAGGTTCGTATAGCAGCTATATGATATAGTAGTCCGATCCTTACGAAATTTGGTATATCGTAAGGCATTTGATAAAAATAGAAACAATGAGAAGAGGTACGAAATCAATGATATGGTTGCTATCAAGAGAACACAGTTTGGTCCAGGTTTAAATCTAAAGAAGAAGTATCTAGGTCCGTACAAAGTAGTAAGAAAACTTAGACATGGCAGGTATGCGGTAGAGAAAGTTGGTGAAAATGAGAGGCCTAATAAAACAAATACTGTTGCAGAATATATGAAGGTATGGTATCCATAATGGCGGACGATTATGAAAGTAGGATGGCAGAATGTAGGATTGGAGAATATTTAACATAACATTAGCATGTAAGAATAGCATAGTAACAGCGAACTAAAACAGAAACTTGAGAACGGACAGACGTGTGTGAGCGCTATGAGAATAAACCAATAAATTAAGAAAATGGTCTAGTACCGATGACCAAAAGAAAACTAACTGAATCTGAAAAAACTAATTTTGTGAACCTTATTAAATACATTATATCTTACTCTTATTCTATAAATGAAACGAATCAAGGTGTTTTAATCTGGAACAAAAAACAATTAATCTACTCCTACAGCTATTTTGAGGACTTGGTATATAGCCTTCTTTCTTACCTAGGTAGCACATTTGTCGGAACCGGTCGGATCGGATCATTACATCATATAGTTGTCATACGAAACTAAATCGGTTAAAGGAATAACTCCGACATTCATTTTCCGATCCTTTTCATACGGCCGTCCTGTGTTTCATATAGCGATAAATATATGTACCAAATTATGTAAGGATCGGACGACTATATCATATAGCTGCTATCTGTTTGGATACAAAGTAGACTCTTAGTTTTGAAGTTATTTTGAGGACTTGGTATATAGCCTTCTTTCTTACCTAGGTAGCTCATTTGTCGGAACCGCCCGGATCGGATCACTGTATCATATAACTTAACGAACTGAATGTTTGTTTGGGAAAAATAATAAAAATATAGAAACACAAAATGTTTTTAGTTTTAAATTCTTTTTATTTTAATAGCAGCAAAGATCTGCTTCCGATTAGAAATTCGTTGAAACTGATTTTACAAATTTACGTTTGTCCCTAAGAAAGCTGTGTGAGGTAGCAGACAACGTGCACTGCAGTCGTAGCGGCGGCGGCGACGCCTCCGGTGTTAGGGCCCGGCTTTTGGTGCAGTGGAGGGTTTTGCATTGGTTGCAATATTTTCCTGGAATCCAAAGTGCTGAGAATATTGGTAGTGAGCATTGTGAAAATGGTGAAGGCGTGTCGGAAGTGAAGCAGACGCTTGATCAGCGGCTTTGTGCTGTTAGCCAAATATTGCTGGTAAGCGTTGGAAACGCTGAGAGCGTTGGTAGCGAGCATTGCTAAAATGGGCGAGCGTGGCGGAAGCCAAACAGACGCTCGATCAGCACGTTTGTCTTGTTACCAAAATGTTGTAAGTGAATATTGGGAATTTTGTCCTCGAGCGCATTTTAGAAGAATGGTATGTCGTTAATATTGAGTGAGTGTTTCGTTCGTGGTTTTTGCAGGTTCTTTATTGGTGTTGGAGGTGCCATTTGTAAGATTATTTTTTGTTGTTTCTTCATGTAGAGGTATAATA
Organism: Scaptodrosophila latifasciaeformis; assembly: GCA_037075145.1. Classification (NCBI taxonomy): domain Eukaryota; kingdom Metazoa; phylum Arthropoda; class Insecta; order Diptera; family Drosophilidae; genus Scaptodrosophila; species Scaptodrosophila latifasciaeformis. The sequence continues at coordinate 102,414 of JBAMCM010000646.1, read as the reverse complement.
TGCAGATGATTATAAGGCCGATGCAGATAATAGTTACGGCGCCAACACCATGTGCTGTAATGCGAAGCTTGTCTATCCGTTCGGTGTTGTCGATGTGTAGGGCCTGTAGAGCTTGTAGAGATATTATTTTTAGTCGCCTGCTTTCTTCGGGGGTAATTTGGATTATTGGAGTGCCTGTTTTTATAATTGTATTTTCTATGTTGTTGAATGTTTTGTTGTCAATTGATATTGACTCGTTCCAAAAGTTGATAAGGTACGCACCCACCAGGTTCTTTGATTTATTTTGCTGGAAAATCAGGGTCCCGTTAAAGTTGTTGAGCAATACGAGACCGCTGCTGATTTCTTCTATTTGTTTGACGTGGTCAGCATTGCTAAACTCACACAGCGATTGTCCCCCTTTTAGGAGCCTAGGCAAACATGATTTATTGCTAAGGTTTACAATATTATTCTTATCGCATATCTTAACATTATTATAATCTTTGCAAATTTTTATAATTCCGTACATATTTTCTTTACTTTCAAGGATTTCTTCGAATTCTGTATTGACAATTACGTTATTTTTAATGATTGGTTTAATTAAAATGTTTTGATACTCGGTTTCTTCTAGGTTTGGAATTTTGACAACGTAAAGCAGTGTTGTTTTATTGTGCAATATTGACACGTCAGAGAATTCTAGCATTTCTTCTATAGATAAGGAAGGCATCTTTCCGGGTTTAAATATTTTGTCTATTTCATGTTTCTCTTTTTCTCCGAGTAGAAATGCATTTATTAGATTTAATTTAGCCCATTGTATGGCATATTTAATATTGATGACTTCTTCTTTAATCAATCTTATTTGGTTCTGAAGGCTAATGGCAATATCACTACTAAACCTATCTTCTATTTTTATAAAGTTTGTAATGCTGTTAGTTATTGTCGTAAGGTTGCTTAATCTTTCTTCTAATTGGGTGTTTATAATTACTTTTTTATTATTATTTGTTATTATTTTGTTTACATGTTCTTCTAGTTGAATAAAGTCGTCATGGTCAGGGCTACCTGCTACATATTTCCATACTGTTCCAATCATATTTATAGCTCTGGTACTTCGCTTGTTAAAAGAGGAAGTTATAGTATGGAAAGTGAAGTATGTTTGGTCTATTTAATAGTGTAGGGTGTGATAATGGCTGCTGAATTTTAAATCTTGTTCGGTATGAAATTTGAGTTTGTCTAGAATTGTTTCTATTTTGTTTAAGTCAATGACATGGATGATTCTCGTTGTTGACGTTCGTATTTTGCCTATTCCCTTGTAGATGGTCACCGTTTGTGCGTCGGTATAGTTAGTTATATCCAAAGATCCATTCGTGCCAGTTACAGTCCATATTAGTAGTAATCTAGAATTAGATGTTTTTGATATTACTTTTGTGTGCTTTTCTACCTGCTGTTGTTATAATAGTTGTTTCGTGATTTTCTTTAACAGTTTCCTTTTTATACCTTGGCGACAATTTGGATCCTAGTCTAGTATTGATTTTGACGAATATTTCGTCACCTGGTTGGTATGTTTTTAGAGGTTTTCTATTTTTGTTATGGTATTCCAAGTCCATTTGTTGTTTTTCTTTGAGTCGGTCAATGTTATCTAGTCGAGTTTTTTCGTATTGTTCTGGGTTAGTCGTGATTGTTTTTCTGAAGAACATTTCTAGTGGCCGTTGATTTGTAACAGAGTGGAATGTGTAGTTGTATTCATAAATTGCTCTATCTAAAAGTTCGTCAAACGTTCTGTAAATTTTATCCTTTTTAATGATACCCATTATCTCCAACAGGGTGGAATGGAATCTTTCGATTTGACCATTCACTGTGCTTTTATAAGGGATGGGGGGGGGGCAGTGAAAATCTCGATTTTGAGTTGATCTGTGAGCATGAATTTTATTGAAACTGAGTTTAGGGATTTTTCATTGTCAATGACAATAAACTTGGGGACGCCAAATTAAAAAAATCCCAACGTTATCTTCGGGGTGCCGAAGATTACAGACTCTTTTCGAAGTTGTTTCTGCCGTAAATCACATGAACGGGGTTGGTCAGTTAATAGGGCCGATTTCGATTTGTATGACAGCTATATGATATAGTAGTCCGATTTTAGTAAAATTGAGTACAAACGCGTATATTTATGTAGAAAACGTGTTAGACGAGTTTTGAAAAGATCAGTCAATAAATGTGCGAGTTATTCCCTAAACCGATTTAGGTTCGTATGGCAGCTATATGATATAGTAGTCCGATCCTTACGAAATTTGGTATATATATTAATTGCTATAAAAAACATATGCGTGCTTAATTTGAACAGGATCGGATAATAAATGTGGGAGTTATTGCCTAAACCGATTTAGGTTCGTATGACAGCTATATGATATAGTGATCCGATCCAGGCGAAATTTGGCACAATTATCTATCGTTATATAAAAAACACGCATGCCAAATTTGAAAAGAATCGGATAATAAATGTGGAAGTTATTGCCTAAACCGATTTAGGTTCGTATGACAGCTATATGATATAGTGGTCCGATCCGACCGATTCAAACTAGTGTACTACCTAGGTAAAAAAGAAGGCTATATACCAAGTTTCAGCAAAATAGCTTTTAAACTGACGGAGTAAATCTGATATGTACAGACGGACAGACGGACAGACGGACAGACGGACAGACGGACATGGCTATATCGACTCCTCTAGTGATTCTAAGTATTCTAGATGTAACTTTTGTGGGTCTACGATGTTTGGTTCTGTGCGTTACAAACATCAGAGCAAAGTGAATAGACTCCTTTTTCTTCGAAAAGAGTCTAAAAATAAGTTCTCTCAGAGGGGGCCGGTTATCTTATATTGATTTCGATTTTATGACTCTTCCTTGCGCCAATTTGGAAAATTTATCAATGGTTGTTAGGACTAGTTTCCCTTCTGTTGAATAAATGTCTATATGGATTATTTGTCCTGGATATTCGGGAATCGGAGTTTCTTTTAATTTGGGGTTTCTGTTCTTTGCAGGTTGTGCATTGTTTCACCAAGTCGTATATTTTTTGTTTCATTTTTGGGAAATAAAATGTTTCGGACAGTTGAGTTTTATTCTCTGAGGCGTTGCAATGGGCTCTGTTATGTGTCTTAAGCATCTCTTCTTCTTGCCTTTCTACGTTTATTAAGTCTTGTACTATTTTTTGTGCAAATCTTATTTTGAAGCTATTGAAGTGTGTCGGATAGATAGATTGGTTTTTCCCCATTATATCTTCTGTAGTGTTGATGCCATTGATAACAGAGGGGTTGAGGTATTTCTTAAGTATTGACGTTAGTTCATTAAACTCATAGTTTTGTCGGTATATGTCATGTCTGTGGAATGTTGGAAATGGTATGCTAAATTTGTAGTCTGGACTGGTTGCTTTATGGATGAATATTTGGTTTTTAAACACGTTTATAGGAGCTTCCACACTTGGTATTAGGTTGTGGCTAGAGCTTTCGTCACTGTGTTGGGTACTAACTGAACTAATTGAATTTAGCTCGTTTGGGTTTGTTATCCGAGATAGGGCATCTGCTACTATGTTATCTTTTCCCGGTTTGTACAGTAATTCGTAGTCAAATTCTTCAAGATGGGCTTTCCATCTCTTAATTCTCTTTTCTTCTGCTTTCGAAAGCGTTCTAGATATATAAGATATGGGTTGATTGTTTTGGGATAGGACGGCACCTATCGTGAAATTAGATGCGTCTGTGGTGAGATGAAATTCCTTTCTGAAGTCAGGATGTTTTAGAATTACTTCGTTTGATATTAATGAACTCTTAATTTTCTTAAAAACCTTCTTGGTTGAAGTTGACTATTTTAGTCATTCAAGCTTTCTTGCTAACGTGTCCGATGACACCTCTCAGCATAGAGGTCAAAGGCTTGGCGAGCCGTGCATAGTCCCTAATGAACCTTCTATAATAGCCCGAGAGACCTAAGAAAGCTCTTAGTTCGCGAACTGTTTTTGGACAAGGGTATTTGACTATGGCTAGAACTTTTTCTGGGTTGGTTTCTATACCCTTATCAGAAATAACGAACCCCAAGAACTCCACTCTTGATTTAAAGAACTCACATTTGCTTAATTGACACTTGATGTTGGCTTTTTGTAGGGTGTCAAATATAGTTTCTATATTTCTAAGGTGTGATTCCTGATCTTTACTGAAGATAACTATGTCGTCTATGTAAATGTAGCAAATTTTTCCTATGTGTTCATTAAGGATATCGTCAAGGGCACGTTGGAAAATAGAAGGGGCGTTCTTCAGTCCGAAAGGTAGTCATGTAAATTCGTATTTTGCGTTGTTAATTGAGAATGCAGTTTTTTCTATGTCGGATTCTTTTAATTTTATTTGTTGAAATCCACTTTTAAGGTCGAGTACGGAAAAAATCTTGTTATTACCCAATTGGGCAAGTACTTCGCTTATCTCGGGTATTGGATATTTGTCGGGTATAGTTATTTTGTTTAATTTCCTATAGTCAATTACAACTCTGTACTTTTTTTCGTTTGAAGCGTCTAGTTTTTTTGGTACGACCCACATAGGTGAGTTGTATGGAGACCGGGATAGTCTAATTATAACGTCTTCCAATAGTTCTGAAATTTGTTTATTTACTTCGTCTTTAAGAGACATCGGGTATTGATAGAATTTGGAATAAACGGGGGTGTCTGAACTTGTCCGTATTTCTGCAGTCACGTTCGTAGTGTAAGTTAATCTTTCTAGTGGTTTGGCGAATAAGTTCGAATATTTTTAGAATAGAGTTCGTAATGGTTCTTTTGGTTTGTTGGTTAGATGATCTAATCTTGGTTGAATATTGTTTACAGCTTCGATTTTCTTTTCTTTAATTGGAATAGTGGTTCGGTTGTTGACGCATTCTCTAAGTTCGTATGGCTGTATCCCACTAAAAACACAGATTCAGAAGAGGTTATTGATCGGTTGCAGAGACAAGCTGAAATTTTTCGTCATCCTAGTTTCATCGTTTCAGTTCATTTAAGAGTTATTGTGAGTCGAAAAATATTAAGCATTTGCTGATTGCAACTGGATTTCCAATAGGAAATCCAAGCGCTTAAATCGAACTGTTATTTCTCTGTTGACTAAGCTTTGCACTAAGGATTCCAAAGCCTGGTATAAGAGTGTAGGTAGAGTTCAGCAGTTTATCAATTCATCCCCTCCCAGAAACACGAAAATATCGCCTTTCAGAATTTTGACAGGATTGGAAATGAGGACAAAGTATGACAAACAACTCAAAGATATATTAGATGAAGAAATGCTTAATGAGTTACAGGAAGAGAAGGATGAGATCCGTAGAGTAGCCAGAGAAAATATAGCCAATATCCAGGCAGAGAATCGTAAGGCATTTGATAAAAATAAAAAGAATTAGAAGAGGTACGAAATCAATGATATAATGATACAAAGTTGTAACAAAGCTTAGACATGGCAGGTATGCGGTAGAGAAAATTGGTGAAGATGAGAGGCCTAATAAAACAAATACTGTTGCTGAATATATGAAGGTATGGTATCCATAATGGCGGACGATTATGAAAGTAGAATGCCAGAATGTAGGATTGGAGAATATTTAACATAACATTAGCATGTAAGAATAGCATAGTAACAGCGAACTAAAACAGATAAATGAATGAAGCAGATCGCTAGTGAGCGAGTTGAGCAAGAAGAGCAGTGAGTAAAAGTAGAGACTTGAGAACGGGCAGACGTGTGAGAGTGCTATGAAAATAAACCAATAAATTAAGAAAATGGTCTAGTGACGATGACCAAAAGAAAACTAACTGAATGTGAAAAAACAAATTTTGTGAACCTTATTAAATACATTATATACTACTCTTATTCTATAAATGAAATGAATCGAGGTGTTTTAATCTGGAACAAAAAACAAATAATCTACTCCTACAGCTATTTTGAGGACTTGGTATATAGCCTTCTTTCTTACCTAGGTAGCACATTTGTCGGAACCGGACGGATCGGATCACTATAGTTGCCAAATTATGTAAGGATCGGACGACTATATCATATAGCTACTGCCTGTTTGCATACAAAGTAGACTCTTAGTTTTGAAGTTATTTTGAGGACTTGGTATATAGCCTTCTTTCGTCCCTGGGTAGCACATTTGTCGGAACCGGCTAGATCAGATCATTATATCATATAATCGGTTTAAGGAATAACTCCCACATTCATTATACCATCCTTTTCAAATTCTGGCGTCCTGTGTTTCATATAGCGATAAATATATGACCGAAATTATGTAAGGATCGGACGACTATATCATATAGCTGCTGCCTGTTTCTACGCAAAGTAAACTCTGAGTTTTTCTCGCCTGCTTGCATTATGGTCAACAATGTGTTGTTGGATTCAAAGGACTATTAGGACCAGAGGTTTTATGTGAATGAAGACCACCAGGGTTACCACCCGACAAGGGTTACCACATTTTCGTTTTCAATTCCATCTACTAGGTACGTGTTATCCCAAACTCGGCCGAGCCTGAATTTAATGTTCGGCTTGAATTTCTTTCAATTCATGTGGTACCCAAGTAACAAGATTTATTACCATCTCAAGACTTCGAATATGATCATATATGGTTGATTGTGGTATATTTAACTTCTCTCCAATCTCACGTTCAGTTATATGACGAATCGACTCGATTGAAGCCTTAATAACGTCATCATCAACTGCACTTGGCCGACCAGAACGTGGCTTGTCTTTGAATGAAAAATTTCCCAAACGGAATTTGGCAAACCAACTTTGACACTGTGTTTCTTTTAAGGCTAACTTTTTAACAATTTTTTTTAGCATTTTTTCCTTTCCGGAAATAATAAAGCAAAATGTGACGAAAATGCTCTTTTGTGGACTCCATATTAAAATTCCCGCCAAAAAAAATAAAATGAACAAAATTACGCGCGCTTTTTTCTAAAGCAAGGTAAGAGTGCCAGCTGATAACTGACAAAAGCTAAAATGCATTAACAGAGTCATAAGCCGTTCAAAAAATTGTCAACACCGTTTGTATGCAAAATCACCGGTTTCTTTTCGGTCAACCCAATATTATATTGCAACGAAGATTAGCAGTTATAATTTCATATATTTTCCTAATAAGGATGTGCAGTTTCAATTTGATTGTACTACTATATTATATATCCCCCAAAGGTCCAGTCGAAAGTGAAAGTCGAAAGTGAATGTATATACATTTTATTGAAATTAAAGAATGAGATGACTTCTAGAGTACCAAGCAATTGTACACCGTTTTAATAAATATATATATATATATATATTATTGAAATTAAAGAATGCGATGAATTTTAGAGTACCAATCAGCTGTACAGAGTTTTAATAAATTTGGACAGCTCTATCATTTAGCTCCCATAGGGCTAATAAGCTCTTTGTTTTCAGAAAACGAGTTATTTATGAGTCGCTACCAAATTAAGCAATGAAAGTTTTGTGTTTAATAACAAAATTTTCAGAAAAAAAAAATTGTAATTGCACCCTTCCCTTCACAATCCGGTATAAATTGTGTGAATATACCTCTATTTGGCGGGCGGAAATTTTTTCTTTTTTTCTTGCCATTTATTTATTGTTAGTTGATTTTAGTAGATCAGAGTTGCCGTCGTATCCATCTGATATATTTTCTGTCCTTAGTGGAACAGGCTATTTTAATTTCGGGAATATACGAAGCTAGTCCAGAGATAGACTACATGTCTAATACAAGTAGTTAATTAAACAATCGGATATTTTTATCCTATCTCTTCATGGATCTGTCTTGGGTATACTTCTTTGGAATGTCTGTTCCGCTCAGAATATCTCCATGCATATGCCAGACCGTTGGCAGAAACGAAATCCGAATATTAAGTCTTCGAGCTTAACATATTGTTGCCATGTATCCGAAAACTAGCGTAGACAGTAATTACAATTGAACATGAGGCGTGGGAAGCAAATTTCAATTGAAAATGTATAGATAGAACTGCACTGATACATATGATCTCTGACTGGCTGTTATATTTACTGTATTCTGTTTAGAGTTAGTGTCCAGGATTTAACTGTCACATTTAAATAATATTTGTCAAGAACTCGACTAAGAATTTATACAATTTTCTAATTATAAAATTAAACCTCAATCATCTGGTTAAACCAAAAATTTAAAATTTTATAGTACCCATTTGGTAAATTGGAATTAAAAATCGTACTGACAGAACCAAACAAAATCAAAGATTTGCAAAGGCAAACAGTAGATAAGTACATCCTAATGGGTCTGAAGGCATTTCTCCTATACCGGACAAGGCACAATGCCAGTCGGCTTATTTCCGGTCTATGGCATTCAATGGGAAATAAGCTAGACCTAGTGAATCGATCGGTGGCTATACCAACAAACAAAATCATATACTGTAGGAGTAAACCAGGCGCGATGCTGAAGTCACAGTACAGAGTCACTTTGGTGAGGTTGGTGCATCGAGAATATTCCACATATGAAAAGACATCCACACAAATACTCTCGAAATTATTTCCACAAACATCGTTGGAAGGTAATGATGATGAAAACAGAGAGCAGCGAAAGAGAGAGGAAGAAGAGGAGCTGAAGGAAATGGATCGAGCCTGGAGACAGATGAAACTTGGCTTTGTATGCTTTAGTTTTGGCGGAGTGATTCTTTCATTTTGGGCAATTTATTATTTTGGTCAGCCCACAGTCGATGAGCAGGGTAATGAGATGTCCGATGAGTTCAGCTCACTGCCCTTAGTCCACCAGTATGTGGCACGTACTAGGAAATCGCTTATTAATTTGCAGCGATTCATCCAAGAACCCTCTAGCCAAAAGCTCTTGCCGGATCCACTACAGCCACCGTATGTCCAACCACCCTATACCCTTGTGCTCGAAATGAGGGATCTACTGGTGCATCCTGATTGGACCTACGAAACCGGCTGGCGTTTCAAGAAGCGCCCTGGTGTGGATCTGTTCCTTAGTGAGTGTGCTAAATACTTTGAGATTGTGGTCTACACAGCCGAACAGGGCATCACTGTCTTCCCCCTTCTCAATGCTCTCGATCCGAATGGCTATATCATGTATCGCTTGGTCCGTGATTCCACACATTTTGTGAGCGGTCATCATGTTAAAAACCTTGATAATCTGAATCGGAATCTGAGCCGTGTAGTAGTTGTAGATTGGGACAAGAACTCAACTAAATTGCATCCCAACAACACCTTTACAATTCCCCGTTGGTCCGGAAACGATGATGACACAACTCTCTATGATTTAGTTTCGTTTCTTAGCATCTTGGGCAACAGCAACGTGGACGATGTACGCAAAGTCCTCCAGTATTACAATCAGTTTAAAGAGCCTATTAATCAATTTCGGGAGAACCAGAGAAAGCTTTTCGAGCAGATGGAGGCTGATGAGTTTGAGCAGATAAGTAAACCGATGCCAATGGTTAAGAATTGGTGCCGCAGCTTTATAAAGCAGTAGGAACTGAACACAATAAGGTTGAAGCTACAAATAGTAAAACAATTACTAATCTTAAGATTATTATGAAGTGTTTTTTGTGTACGTGCCTTCCTAATTTCTTCACCGATATTAAATAGCAAGCCCAATCAATGAAACCTCTTTTTATACCTTGTATCCTGTTCAAGAACCAAACAATATGTCCAAGAAGCAGAAAGCTAAGACCGAGTGGACTGTATAATTTTTATGTTTGGGCGTTTATTCGTTCGAAACTGCGTTCCTATGCGCAAAGAATGGGCAATCAAACCCCATTCAGTTCAGTCGGGTTAATTCTCCTGATTTGATCTTCTGTTTAACCGCTCGTACCAAATCTTCTTTTCCAGGGTACGTTTCGATGACCAGTGCTATTTTCCAAGAAGCCGGTAATTTAAAACAATATCGCAAATCGATATGTTGGTTGCCGGGCTGGTTTAGTTTGGACACTGCTGCAGAACAGTAAGACTGCTTCCAGAACATCTGATACATGGCCTGAGTGCTCTGCGAATAGTTCAGTTTACCAACAGGAATATGCCTCAAATCAGTTCCGGTACTGTGGTGAATGAGCTGCCAATCAAAAAATTAGGCGATGATAGATAATTCATCTCATCGTCTGATATGTAATATAGCGGGCGTGAGATAGCCACGGCACTAACTTGAGTCAGTAATGTCCGCATCTATTCAAATGTGAGTGTCTTTGAACCCTTGTTGCAGGTTCCACCTTTTGTACGTCTTCCACCAGTAAGAAACACGTTCCAGAAGACCCTCCGGAAAATGCTCTGACATTTTAGCCGCCAATGCAGTTCAGCAGTTGGTTTGCATTTCTTCTTCTTTGTTGGTCTAACTTTTGAGTTTTCTAGCCATACTGAACATTGAAGTCCATATGACGCCAATTCTGCCTGGGAATAATACCCAAAATTTCTGAGGTTCGATTTTCAACAAAGGTTTTTAGTTGTGCTGGTGCATATGATAGCCACAATCATATAGGCGCACCATAAAATTTCTCATTCCGTTACGAATCCTTTTTTTTTAATGAGTCGGGTCAGGAGTAATGCAGCACAAAGTTGCACACGTGGCAATGAATGTTGATTTAATGGAGCCACCCTTGTCGTTGCTGCTATTATGCTCACAGAGATATAGCCTTCGTTTTGTATGACTCTGCTGTATACTACAGCATTATATGCCTTGATGGATGCGTCAGAGAATCAATGTACCTCAATGTTGTTAGTGTCGTTGTCAACTAATCGGGTTAGTTGAAATCTCTGAACTTTCACCTTTCCGTAAATTCTAGGCTCGCAGTCTTAAATGGATGTTCCACGATATATTTTCCATTTTCATCTCGAATGTGCGTAGCGGTAAAGTGTTTCTGCAACAACTCGACTTCCGCAGTACTAAAGCCCTCCAGCTCCTAAAATCGTTGAAGTGAAGCACCAATATCCAAAGTTGTGATGAGTTGGGTTGTTTGTTCTAAGTGATGTCATTTAAAAATTTATGAAACTGCAATAATATTGATCGTGTCGTCATACAGCTTTTCACCTATCAGCGCATGGCAATCCTGATCGATATCCAGCAGGATATCGACAGAATAACGAATTGTGACGTGGATAAGCACTCTCATTTACATCGACGATGTGATTGAAGTCATAATATGTGCATTGACCACCAAATTATGCCCTTAATGCCATGTCACTTAGTGCATACGTGCGCTTTGCGGCGGTATTTGCATAAGTGACCAAATTCCTGGCATCGATGGCACTGCACTACAGCTGTACACTTGCCAAGTTGTTCGACAGCAACTCTCTTATCGCATAGAGACTTCATATTTCGTGTTTTCTTATTGTTATGTTATTGTTATTTTCGCATCGGGGCAACCTGGGTCACTACGGCGCTGGGGAATCTGTGCTTCGAGCATATTGGGGGCTGGCTTCGCCATCTGTTCCTTAATTTGGCTTTGCAGTGTGCTACAGTGCAGTCCATTTGCACATATCCTATAAGGTAATTCAGCGGAAGGTATTGGCGTCAGCCGCATGGATCGCCCGAAAATTGACTTATACAAGTTAACAAACAAGAGATATCAATCCTTTTGGGCTCCACTCGCATTAATTATTAATCTGCCCTCGCTATAATTAAGCTTACTCAGATTTTGGGGTCAGCACATTCAACAGGAGTGACCAACAACGGTAACCTGACACTTGCTGATACCGCAAGTGCTACGTTTTCGCCCGTGGTATGCTGAATCAGCTTGCTGACTCTAAGCATTGCATAAACATTTCCTCTTTTAACTTTAGATTCCACTTTATACATTTTGTACTTTTAGTTTTATATTGATCATATAACAGCACAAGCTGAAAATATATTGCTCCGGCACTTGCCGATAAAAATCGAAATATCTTTTATTGCTGAGTCCCTAGGCCAGTAATAAAGAGAGCCAGTTCGTTTCCCACCATATTCTTCATAATCTTCAGCTGCTGCTACCACAACCTGAAGTCTACCCGGCGTTAATGGGAACGGCCAACCACAAGCTGCTGTTCCTCAGAGATTACCCGTCTGAGGCACCAAAATCTTTAATTTACACATCTATTATAGTGCTGATGTTTTGGATCAACAAATTGATGTCCGAAATGCCTTCCATGACAATAAAAGGAGGTTTAGGTGCCGCTTTACCAGCTAGTGCTGGGTTGCTCTTCGTCAATGCTACTCTCACTATCCATTTTAGTTGTAAGTTGTGCAATCAGCTAGGCGGTGGGCCTGGGACTAACTTTCTTTTAATTTTTTGAAAATGCTGCCAACCGGTGAAGGGCCCTCTTGTAGGTCGCTCCGCTAGAGGATCTCACGTCGACGATCCTGACCACACCGTTAGCAGACGAGGCTTGCATCGAAAACGGCACAGCTCTTGAACGTTAACAAGCCTAAGACGCTCTAGCAGTTGACTTACAAGTGTTCGTGGACCTGCATGGAAGCTGTCGGACACGTGATTTCATACATTGTTATCTCTTTGCAAATAACATTGGGAACTTGGAACCATATGAAATAGGAGCATTTAAAAGTCGCCCACTAACTCTCAAAACCCATCAAATTCGTATGTGAAAGGATTGAGACTCTGAAGACTTGTGCAAATTCACAGCTTTGAATATTTTAGATTATTTTCTCAAACGCTTTTGTTTCAACAACATTGGGTAGTGGGAGTTAACCGGAACACATAAAAAATACTTTAAGAAGCTTGAGGTGCGTCAAATATCCCTCGATGACTTCCAACACAACATTGTGTTGCACAACTGTTGTCAGGCTGACAACAGACTTAAGTGCCTCCACTCTTACTAAGTCGTCGGGTGAAGCAAAAAGGGCAGTAACACCTCAGTCATCATTTTCTTTCTTCAGGAATAATCATCCCTCCGTTCAGATTGATTCAATGAATTCGTCTACGTCATGTGTGGAGTCTAATTTCTGAATCTGACCAGAACACAATGCGTTCGATAGGGGCCTTGATCCATAGTTTGATTCGATGACGGAGTTCTGTGAGAAAGTGAGCTGCACACAGTTCAAGCCTTGGAATTGTTTTGGTCTTGAGGGGTAGTCGGTGCTACTTTAGACTTAGAGGTCAACAATGACACTTTGAAACCTTCCGCAGATGAGCTCCATAAATAGAAGCAAGCACCATATGCTCTTATTGAAGCATTCGCAAAGGAATGTACTTAAATCGGTGACGTAAGCTCAACATTTCTAGGGAAGACGATTTTTGGGTTTTGAAGCAGTGTTTATTTCAGTGCTTCCCAATCCGTGTTCAACTTAATTGGAATCGACTCGTCACAGTCCAGCTTGAGTAACCAAAGTACTTGTAATAAGACTATTCCTTTGGTCACTAAGGGACTTAACAAACCAAGCGGATTAAATAATAATATGTTCTGGTTTGTCGCTCGCAGACTCATGAATGACTCGTCTAATTTAATTTTAAAGACATCTTCATAAGGCAAACAAATAATTCTTAATGTTTTTATACCTAAAAAGGTACAAGGGTATATTAAGTTTGTCAAATGTATGTAACATAGAGAAGGAGACGTCAGAGACCCCCCAAAGTTACCTAATGTATGATCAGGGTGACTAGAGAAATCGATCTAGCCATGTCCGTCTGTCTGTCTGTCGGTCTGTCTGTCTGTCCGTCTGTATGAACACCTCGTTCTCAGAGATGGTAAGGCCTAGAAAGTTCCGGTTTGTTGCTGATAATCATTTGTTCTGCAGGTTAGATCAAGTTTATTATATTTTTTTAATATCCGATTTAGGTTCGGAATAAAAAGTATAAAACCACAACAACCTCAAAAAAAGGAAAAAGTTCATAGGCCATAACTTTTTTGTTTGCTATCATATTATTACGAAAGCTTGCAGTTGGAAGTTCTTATATGTTCTCAATAAGAATGTGAAGTTTCGATCTGATCGGACGACTATATCATATAGCTTCCATAGGGCCGATCGAAAGTGCAAAAATCGTTTTAACGTCATAATTTCTTTATCTTTAAAGATATTTTATTCAAATTAAGAAAAAATGTGAACTTTAAAATACTCAGCAGCTGTGCAAAGTTTTAATAAAATTGGACATCTACATCATATAGCTTCCATTGGGCTAATCGGTCAAAAAATCCGATTTCTGTGCTTTTTTGTCAGAAAACGGGTTATTTTTGAACCAATCGCAACCAAATTAAGCACAAGACAGTTTTTAGTATAAGTTTTGAATAACTCCAAATTTTATTGAAATCGGATGACTATATCATATAGCTTCGGTCAAAATATCCGAATTCTGTGCTGTTTTGTCAGAAAACGGGTTATTTATGAACCAATCGCAACCAAATTAAGCATAAGACAGTTTTTAGTATAAGTTTTGAATAACTCCAAATTTTATTGAAATCGGATGACTATATCATATAGCTTCGGTCAAAATATCCGAATTCTGTGCTGTTTTGTCAGAAAACGGGTTATTTATGAACCAATCGCATCCAAATTAAGCACAAGACAGTTTTTAGTATAAGTTTTTAATAGCACAAAATTTTATTGAAATCAGATGACTATATCATATAGCTCCCATAGGGCTAATCGGACAAAAACTCCGATTTTTTGTTTTTTTTTTTTTTGTCAGAAATCGGGTTTTTTATGCACGAATCGCAACCAAAAATACCATATGATAGTTTCTTTTGTAATAACCCAAAAAGCGAAGTTTTAATCTGATCGGACTACCATAATATATAGTTTCCGTATGGCCTCTTGGAAGTGCAAAAATAGTTTTAACGTCGTAATTTCTTTGGTCTTAAAGATATCTCTGTTAAATTTGGGAATAAGTCGTGCTTTAGAGCACCAATCAATTGTGCAAAATTTAATCGAAATCAGATGGTATTTTTATTATTTTGTCAGAAATACTGATTTACGCTTCCTACAGGTACAGGGTATCTCAAACTCGGCTGCGCCCGAGTTTAACGTTCCGAATTTTTTAACATCTGTGTCTGAGCTGAAACCCAACTTTCTCCAGAACTAGACACCGTATAGCAAGAAATGGACTAGGTCCGGTTCCATATGTTACAGTATTTAAAGCAAAAATTCTCAAGGGCTCTGATGGGTTTTTTCGCCATACTATGAGCTGAAACTTTCTATCTGCATCATTTAGCGCAACTTGGCGCTAAACTTTCTTATTGTCAGCTGTTAAAGCATATTTATTTAATCCGAAGCAGAGTAGAGTAGAGTATAGCTCCTCCTCGATCGACCAGCTTTCAGGACATCATTCATCGCAATTTGCTTTGACGTCTGACAAGAGTGAACGTGCTTTGAAATGATTCTCACATATTTGACGTTCTGATGTGAGATAAAACAGATTCTAGTTAAAGCATATTTATTTAATCTGAAGCGGAGGACGTGGTTTATGGCTTAAAACACACAGATGTAGAATAAAAAAGTGGGCCGGTTTAGGAATTTGGTCATCTTTTGATGTCATAGGTCCCAGAATAAGCTATTCTTCCATGAAGTCCATGTACATTTCTTTCAACTCTGCATTTCGGGACAATCTTCTTTCGAGCGACAAAAACCGCCATTTGGCAACTTCAAATGAAATTGCTAAAGTGATAGGGTCAGGCTGAAATGGCAATCGTACAATCGTCTAGTGACCAGACTTTCTCTAGAGTGTTATCAATTAACACTACTAGTTCTTTCTGATAATTCAAATTAACAACTTTTCGGAAATTGTCGCTATGGCTTTGTGTTTATCGTCTAGATGCAATCCAAACGAGGAGGGCTTTCTGTTATATCGGATAACTTTCACCTTGATTAACTTGACCAATGGCTAACAACTCATAGAAAGTTCCAGCTCCTATTAACATATAGTTTTTTGGAGATAGACTTCAAAGTGGTGGTAAAGGTAAACTGCCATTGACAGGTGCATATCTGTGCAGGAGCATATAGTGTGAACGGCTGCATACTCGACACTTAGCTGTTTTCCCCTTTGCAACACTATGACCCTTTCGGAGGAAATTATGGCACAAAGGAGCTGACTTTGCAAAGTCAAACCTTTGTGTCACTGACAATCAGGAAAATGAAGAATAATTCCCAATGAAATGTTCTTTTGACATACAGTAGACACAAGTTTGGACCTTAGAATCTTTTTGCGCAGAAACTGAAAAGGAGTTACGACTTTGTAGTTTAACTAGACTTGATTTTTAATCCTGCTTTGGCTTTGTTTCACTATGCGCAAAGAATGGGCAATTCAGTTCGGCCTGGTTAATTCTCCTGATTTGATCTTCTGTTTAACCGCTCGTACCAAATCTTCTTTTCCAGGGTACGTCTCGCTATTTTTCAAGAAGCCGGTGAATTAAAACAATATCGTAAATCGATATGTTGGTTGTCGGGTTGGTCTAGTTTGGACACTGCTGCAGAGAAGTAAGACTGCTTCCAGAACTTCTGATACATAGCCTGAGTGCTCTACGAATAGTTCAGTTCCGGTACTATGGTGAATGGTCTGCCAATCAAGAAATTAGCTGATGATATATAATTCATCTCATCGTCTGATGTGTAGTACAGTGGGCGTGAGGTAACCACGGCACTAGCTTGAGTTAGTAATGTCCTCATCTATTAAAATGTGAGTGTCTTTGAACCCTTGTTGGAGGTTCCACCTTTTATACGTCTTCCACCAGTAAGAAATACGTTTCAGAAGACCCTCCGGAAAATGCTGTCATCATGCCCCTCGAAGTACAATCAGCAGAATTTGATTTGGAGTCCATATGACGCCAATTCTGCCTGGGAATGATACCCAAGATTTCTGAGGTTCGATTTTCAACAAAGGTTTTTAGTTGCGCTGGTGCATATGATAGCCACAATCGTATAGGCGCACCATAAAATTTCTCATTTCGTAACGAAGCCTTTTTTTTAAGTTCCACACGTGGCAATGAATGTTGATTTAATGGAGCCACCCTTGCCTTTGCTGCCATTATGCTCACAGAGATATAGCCTTCGTTCTGTATAACTCTGCTGTATACTACAGCATTATATGCCTTGATGGATGCGTCGGAGAATCAATGTACCTAAATGTTGTCAGTATCGTTGTCAACTAATCGGGTTAGTTGAAATCTCTGAACTTTCACCTCCATTTCAGCCAATTCTCCGCCAAATTGTGCCTAGTCCATATCTGGTTTGAGCAGCTATATCTTTTGGAACATGATTTTGAACTGAACCACACATACATCTCATAAGACTTGCCTTTTTGTGAAGTGAGGATTGCTTGAGGAATGGAATGGAAGGACAATTGGAACCGTCGAAAACTACTAGTGATTGCCAACTCAATACAGGATGATGTGGCAAATAGGAATGTTGCCCAGCTGCAATCTTATCTGGCGGCAGTTTCAACGACTTGAAGAGAGTCAAATTCTAAATTCGCAGTCTTAAATGGAAGTTCCACGATATATTTTCCATTTTCATCTCGAATGTGCGTAACGGTAAAGTGTTTCTCCAACAACTCGACTTCCGCAGTACTAAAGCCCTCCAGCTCCTAAATCGTTGAAGTGAAGCATCAATATCCAAAGTTGTGATGAGTTGGTGTTAGACGTACCTGTAAACAAATATGTCAATCCGTGTCGAATGACCATAATTTTCTTTCAGTATTTGTGTACGAACTTTTATTAATACTATCGCGCAGCTTGCTTCACCTCGACACTCTGCTGCTCAACTAACTTATCGATTATATGATTTGGATTAACTTTTGACTAACATTCGATTATTTTAATTTTTTACATTTATGGTCGATACGCGTGCGCGAATTAATAAATTTATATACATTAAAATAAAATAAAAAAAATCCCAACGTTATCTTCGGGGTGCCGAAGATTTCAGACTCTTTTCGAAGTTGTTTCTGCCGTAAATCACATGAACGGTGTTGGTCAGTTAATAGGGCCGATTTCGATATGTATGACAGCTATATGATATAGTAGTCCGATTTTAATAAAATTAAGTACAAACGTGTATATTTATGTAGAAAACGTGTTGGCCGAGTTTTGAAAAGATCAGTCAATAAATGTGCGAGTTATTGCCAAACCGATTTAGGTTCGTATGGCAGCTATATGATATAGTAGTCCGATCCGACCGATTCAAACTAGTGTACTACCTAGGTAAAAAAGAAGGCTAAATACCAAGTTTCAGCAAAATAGATTTTAAGACGACGGAGTAAATCGCATAGAAACAGACGGACAGACGGACAGACGGACATGGCTATATCGACTCCTCTAGTGATTCTAAGTATTCTAGATGTAACTTTTGTGGGTCTACGATGTTTGGTTCTGTGCGTTACAAACATCAGAGCAAAGTGAATAGACTCCTTTTTCTTCGAAAAGAGTCTAATAAGCCGCACTAACACAAAGACACGCTTAGACACAAGCATTTATATATTTAAGCATCAGCATTTGAGTTCAGTGAACACATAAGAACAGTTGGTGACGTGAAATAAACGGTAAAAACAATTGATTTTGTGACGTACAGTGCGCGCAACAAATAATTATAAAATATGGAAAACACTTTAGACGATTCCATTTCACCCGTGCCTGTATTGCCTGAAGCTCAGAAGGCAAAATTTTATAAACGCAAGGCTGCGTCAATTCTTGCTTCTGCTGAGCGATTGGATCTGTCATTTAGCCACTCAATAGTTGCTGCTTCAGAAGAGCAGGAAATATTGGTACGACTTGAGCTGATAGATCGCATGGAAGCATCTTTCAATTTGGCCCATGATGCTTTGGAGGAGCTGGAGTTTAGCGGAATCGGAAATGAATTGCGAGAAAACTTCGACTGCTTAATTGTCGCTCTAAAGTCCCGCCTCAGAGTCCATTTGAAGAGACGACAAATTTTGCCATCCTCTACACTTTGCCAGGAAACCTTGAATCATCCAACTGGAGCCAGTGCTGCCGAATACTCTTGTCGAGTGCGACTGCCTGAACTCAAGCTGCCAAACTTTTCTGGAGGATATTCCGAATATGCGGAGTTTAGGTCAATGTTCAACTCTATTATTGACCAAGAATGCGGTTTAAGCAAAAAAGAAAAATTTAGATATTTGCGATCGGCGGTGTCAGGATCACCGATGGAAGCGATTCGAGCTTTGGACCTCTCCAGCGATAATTATACAATTGCATTGCAAATTTTAGAGCGAAGGTTTAATAACAAGCGTTTAGTTTTTCAGGCACACATCAAGGAGATCCTTGGCTTAAAGAGAGTGGAATCTTCAACATCTGGGAAGCTGAGGGACTTTGCCGATAAATTCAACGTTCACAGATGAGCCTTGGAGTCGCTGGACAGTCCAAACGAAATCGCGGATTCAATTGTGATTTTTACTCGACATTAAAACTCAATCCAATTGGGAAAGGCATGCTGCATTGAACTATAAGGAATCGTTGCCGTCTGCAGACAACTTCTACATATTTTTGGATAATCGGTGTCAAGAGCTGGAAAGTGTTCAGCATGCCATGAGTTTACATAAGACCAGTATTAATCCATCGAATCAAGGTAATAGCCAATTCAGAAGGTCCTTCGTTGCAACTCCGGTAAATTCAGCTCCTAGTTGCGCCTTTTGTGAGGAGCCTACTCACGGAATATATTCATGTGGTACATTTTTAAACTTATCGCCTGCTCTTCGACACAAGGAGGTTAAGAAATTGGGACTTTGCTACAATTGCTTGAAGCCAGGACATCATACCAAATTTTGCAGTGCTGGGAATTGCCGTTCTTGTGGATCAAGGCATCACTCGCTGCTTCATTTTGAAGTGCTACAACCTGGCTCACCATCGTCATCATCTTTGAATGGAGCATGTGATGTTCCATCCACTTCTCTTTATGCCCAAGTTTCCCCCTCTGATGTGGTGCTTCTGGCTACCGCTGTTGTCCTCGTGCGTAATCGAGATGGTTTGTTCGTGCCTTCTAGAGCATTGCTTGACTCAGGATCTCAGTTAAACCTTATCACGGAGCATATTGCACATCAATGCAATTTAAAAAAAAAAGGCCTCGGTCTTTATTTCAGGACTTGGAGATTTGGCCGTAGCCACAAATAAATCATCTGTAAATGTGTCTCTAAAATCCAGAACCTCACAGTTTGCCACCGCTTTCACTGCTGTGGTAGTGCCAACTATCACTGGTTGTCAGCCCAACATTGATGTGGACATTAAGGGATGGGAAATTCCTTCCAATATCGAATTGGCTGATCCGTCCTTTTACAAGCCTCAACAAGTGGATTTTTTACTTGGTGCCAGCTTATTCTATGATCTTCTTTGTGTTGGCCAAATTAAAATTAGCCCTGACTTACCACTTCTCCAGAAGACTCGTCTTGGTTGGGTTGTAGCTGGAGGAACTCATCAAACTTCAGGTGATTCGCTAGTGGTCATGCAGAAGGACGTGGATCATATTGATTATCGCCTGAAAGAGTCGGTCAGAAAATTCTGGGAAATGGAAGGCTGTGAGAAGGCTGCTCATCCAAGAAGCAAGGAAGAAAAAGAGTCTGAAGGCCATTTCAAAAAGGACTGTATTTGTATGCCTCCTGCAGACTCCAAACCTTCTAGACGATCCGTCATCTCCGCCATTATACGATTCTACGATCCTCTTGAGCTGCTTGGACCGGTGATTACGAAGGCAAAAATATTCTTGCAACACCTTTTTAAAAACCTCTGGAATGTCACACGACCTGCCACGAAAGGTGCAATGGATTTCTTAATATACCATTTCTCTCTTTTCCCAGATTTGTTTTGAGTCCTGAAGCCAAACTTGAACCCGAAGTCAAACCGATGGGCATATTTAAAGGACCGACTTATTGCCGGTCTGACTCTACAGTAGCACTTGCGTGGATTCGAGAAGAGCCCTTTCGTTGCAACACATTTGTGGCAAACCGAGTGGCTACTATTCAGGATCTTAGTAGCATCGTTTCGGATTAATGCAGCGAGTTTTTGGCTTCATCTAAAAATTCATTAAAAACTGCGTCTGGTGTAATCAAAAGGGCTGTACACAAACTCTGCCGCCTGCCCCTTAAGGATTCGGTTGAAACACAGGGTTTCAACGGGGGGAGTTTGTTCGGGCCAGCCACAACAAATCTATCATAAATATTTTCGCATTTAAAAATCCCGCCAAACACTGTAACTACTATAGTTAGTTCAAATATGTACACACTATTAAGCAGCATCATTGCGTTATTGCACTGCCTACTTTTGTCATCTTTTTTGTGCTTACTTTCGGTTAAGCTTACACATAAGTTCTCTTGTACGAGCTTTTATCTTGTTTCGATCTCGCTTTATATAGTAGTCCGATCCGACCGATTCAAACTAGTGTACTACCTAGGTAAAAAAGAAGGCTAAATACCAAGTTTCAGCAAAATAGATTTTAAGACGACGGAGTAAATCGCATAGAAACAGACGGACAGACGGACAGACGGACATGGCTATATCGACTCCTCTAGTGATTCTAAGTATTCTAGATTAACTTTTGTGGGTCTACGATGTTTGGTTCTGTGCGTTACAAACATCAGAGCAAAGTGAATAGACTCCTTTTTCTTCGAAAAGAGTCTAATAAGCCGCACTAACACAAAGACACGCTTAGACACAAGCATTTATATATTTAAGCATCAGCATTTGAGTTCAGTGAACACATAAGAACAGTTGGTACGTGAAATAAACGGTAAAAACAATTGATTTTGTGACGTACAGTGCGCGCAACAAATAATTATAAAATATGGAAAACACTTTAGACGATTCCATTTCACCCGTGCCTGTATTGCCTGAAGCTCAGAAGGCAAAATTTTATAAACGCAAGGCTGCGTCAATTCTTGCTTCTGCTGAGCGATTGATCTGTCATTTAGCCACTCAATAGTTGCTGCTTCAGAAGAGCAGGAAATATTGGTACGACTTGAGCTGATAGATCGCATGGAAGCATCTTTCAATTTGGCCCATGATGCTTTGGAGGAGCTGGAGTTTAGCGGAATCGGAAATGAATTGCGAGAAAACTTCGACTGCTTAATTGTCGCTCTAAAGTCCCGCCTCAGAGTCCATTTGAAGAGACGACAAATTTTGCCATCCTCTACACTTTGCCAGGAAACCTTGAATCATCCAACTGGAGCCAGTGCTGCCGAATACTCTTGTCGAGTGCGACTGCCTGAACTCAAGCTGCCAAACTTTTCTGGAGGATATTCCGAATATGCGGAGTTTAGGTCAATGTTCAACTCTATTATTGACCAAGAATGCGGTTTAAGCAAAAAAGAAAAATTTAGATATTTGCGATCGGCGGTGTCAGGATCACCGATGGAAGCGATTCGAGCTTTGGACCTCTCCAGCGATAATTATACAATTGCATTGCAAATTTTAGAGCGAAGGTTTAATAACAAGCGTTTAGTTTTTCAGGCACACATCAAGGAGATCCTTGGCTTAAAGAGAGTGGAATCTTCAACATCTGGGAAGCTGAGGGACTTTGCCGATAAATTCAACGTTCACAGATGAGCCTTGGAGTCGCTGGACAGTCCAAACGAAATCGCGGATTCAATTGTGATTTTTACTCGACATTAAAACTCAATCCAATTGGGAAAGGCATGCTGCATTGAACTATAAGGAATCGTTGCCGTCTGCAGACAACTTCTACATATTTTTGGATAATCGGTGTCAAGAGCTGGAAAGTGTTCAGCATGTCATGAGTTTACATAAGACCAGTATTAATCCATCGAATCAAGGTAATAGCCAATTCAGAAGGTCCTTCGTTGCAACTCCGGTAAATTCAGCTCCTAGTTGCGCCTTTTGTGAGGAGCCTACTCACGGAATATATTCATGTGGTACATTTTTAAACTTATCGCCTGCTCTTCGACACAAGGAGGTTAAGAAATTGGGACTTTGCTACAATTGCTTGAAGCCAGGACATCATACCAAATTTTGCAGTGCTGGGAATTGCCGTTCTTGTGGATCAAGGCATCACTCGCTGCTTCATTTTGAAGTGCTACAACCTGGCTCACCATCGTCATCATCTTTGAATGGAGCATGTGATGTTCCATCCACTTCTCTTTATGCCCAAGTTTCCCCCTCTGATGTGGTGCTTCTGGCTACCGCTGTTGTCCTCGTGCGTAATCGAGATGGTTTGTTCGTGCCTTCTAGAGCATTGCTTGACTCAGGATCTCAGTTAAACCTTATCACGGAGCATATTGCACATCAATTGCAATTAAAAAAAAAAAAGTCCTCGGTCTTTATTTCAGGACTTGGAGATGTGGCCGTAGCCACAAATAAATCATCTGTAAATGTGTCTCTAAAATCCAGAACCTCACAGTTTGCCACCGCTTTCACTGCTGTGGTAGTGCCAACTATCACTGGTTGTCAGCCCAACATTGATGTGGAGATTAAGGGATGGGAAATTCCTTCCAATATCGAATTGGCTGATCCGTCCTTTTACAAGCCTCAACAAGTGGATTTTTTACTTGGTGTCAGCTTATTCTATGATCTTCTTTGTGTTGGCCAAATTAAAATTAGCCCTGACTTACCACTTCTCCAGAAGACTCGTCTTGGTTGGGTTGTAGCTGGAGGAACTCATCAAACTTCAGGTGATTCGCTAGTGGTCATGCAGAAGGACGTGGATCATATTGATTATCGCCTGAAAGAGTCGGTCAGAAAATTCTGGGAAATGGAAGGCTGTGAGAAGGCTGCTCATCCAAGAAGCAAGGAAGAAAAAGAGTCTGAAGGCCATTTCAAAAAGGACTGTATTTGTATGCCTCCTGCAGACTCCAAACCTTCTAGACGATCCGTCATCTCCGCCATTATACGATTCTACGATCCTCTTGAGCTGCTTGGACCGGTGATTACGAAGGCAAAAATATTCTTGCAACACCTTTTTAAAAACCTCTGGAATGTCACACGACCTGCCACGAAAGGTGCAATGGATTTCTAAATATACCATTTCTCTCTTTTCCCAGATTTGTTTTGAGTCCTGAAGCCAAACTTGAACCCGAAGTCAAGCCGATGGGCATATTTAAAGGACCGACTTATTGCCGGTCTGACTCTACAGTAGCACTTGCGTGGATTCGAGAAGAGCCCTTTCGTTGCAACACATTTGTGGCAAACCGAGTGGCTACTATTCAGGATCTTAGTAGCATCGTTTCGGATTAATGCAGCGAGTTTTTGGCTTCATCTAAAAATTCATTAAAAACTGCGTCTGGTGTAATCAAAAGGGCTGTACACAAACTCTGCCGCCTGCCCCTTAAGGATTCGGTTGAAACACAGGGTTTCAACGGGGGGAGTTTGTTCGGGCCAGCCACAACAAATCTATCATAAATATTTTCGCATTTAAAAATCCCGCCAAACACTGTAACTACTATAGTTAGTTCAAATATGTACACACTATTAAGCAGCATCATTGCGTTATTGCACTGCCTACTTTTGTCATCTTTTTTGTGCTTACTTTCGGTTAAGCTTACACATAAGTTCTCTTGTACGAGCTTTTATCTTGTTTCGATCTCGCTTTAGTATATTGCAAGCTAGGCAATCGGCCCAGATTCCGCATAAGCACATAAGTTTTTGGATCTCGTTCGTTGGTACATGCAAGCAAGGTATTCGGCCAACCTTCAGCATAAATAAATATAATTTATAACCTGAATAATTCTCGCCTATTTTGTTTTTGAAAATTAAAGTTCACTAAAAACTCTTAGTGCGCTCAACACCTTCGATATAGATTATTCTTTTTCCTTCAATTTAAAAAAAATTAACATTTCTAGCACTCCTCCCAATTATTGGGTTTTACAATAATTATTTAAAATTTCTTGACAATGGGCTTAATATCTAATTTTACAAGCTTACTTACAGATCTAGTATATATTTTGTGATTGATTTTTATATTTACAGCTCTTATACACCCATCCCATTATCAACACTACATCTCCTACACTTAATGCATCCTGTTTCTTTGACCATTTTGTACTACACATTATGTATTGACGATACTCCTTTCGCCACTTCCTCCAAAACATGTCCGCAATTCGCTGTGATGCCCTCCACATATTCCAAAATTTCAGATCCCTATCATTTGTATTAACAGACATGGAGTCAGTATATTGGGGTCCAATCAAAATGTCATTTGGTGTTAATGGTTGAAAATCAACCGAATCAACAGTACGGATTAATGGCCTAGAATTTATCATATATTCAATTTCACAAAACAAAGTCTTTAATGTGAATTCCCTGGGAACACGCTCTTTGAGAAGGCAACACAAATACTGTTTTACTGTTCGAATCAGTCTCTCCCACGCTCCTCCCATATGAGGTGCCAACGGTGGGTTAAAATACCAAGTGCACTTTTTATGAGTCAGATATTGAGTAATCTCGTCTCTAGCCCAACCATCCATTGCCTCACAAATCTCTTTACTAGACTTACGAAAGTTAGTACCGTTATCAGAATATAGCTCTTTCGGAAATCCTCGTCGGCAAGAAAACTGTCGAAAGACATGCATAAAGGCATTACTCGACAAATATTCAGCCACCTCTAAGTGAACCGCACGCAACGACATACATGTAAATTTTACACCATAACGTTTAACGTGGCTTCTATTAACCAACACAAGAATTGGTCCGAAATAATCCACCCCTACCTTCAAGAAAGCGCGCTAAGTCGCTTCCATCCTACATCTGGGAACCTGATCCATACTTGGAAGCTTTTTTGTTTTTGCAATACTGGCATGTCTGTACAACTCTTTTTACGATACTCCGCCACTTTGTAATCCAAAATTTCTGCCTTATATTTGCGATTACTGTTTCCTATATGACAATTCTGTTCGTGAAAATTTCGTACGAGTAATTCTGTAATCGGATGATTTCTATTCAAAACTATAGGGTTCTTTCCATCAAAGTCATAATTTTCCTTTACGTTATCCAATCTGCCTTTAATTCGTAGTAGTCCGTCGTCCGAAAGTATCAATGGAAATGAATTCAAATCACTAGAATTTTCAACAGATTTTCCTTTCTCCAGTGAGTGCATCTCTGTTCAAAAACTATCCCACTAAATAGCTCTAAACACCAGTAGTTCTGCCTTACTTATTTCATTACAATTCAATTCACCCCTTCCACACTGTGAGATTCGAAAGTTGCCAACATATCTCAAGACCCATGCCGTAGTGCGAATGAACCTATTCCACTTTGAAAATCTCTTAATATCAGGTAAAGCAAATGTTTTATCCATGCCCACAATAATATTCACATATTCACTAGTTACGCTAGGTTCATTTACCGTTTCGTCAAAAACTTTGCCTTTCGGCCATTCCTTCATACCCTTTTTCAAGAAAGATGGTCCTGTCAACCATGTTGAGTTCAAGGAATAGTCGATGTCTGTAATTTTCGTAGCTTTGTCCGCAGGATTCAAACCTGATGTTACATGTTTCCATTTTGCTACATTGGTTAATTCTTGAATTTCGCCGAGTCTATGGGCAACAAATACTTTAAACCGCTTACTGCTTGACCTCAACCAATATAAAACAATTTCTGAGTCTGTCCAATAAAATGTGTCGCAAAACTTTACGTCGAGTTCGTCCGTAATCGTCTGGCTGAGTCGGGCACCCAAAAGGGCTCCTTGTAATTCTAGCCTAGGAATGGTCATAGGCTTTAATGGTGCTACTCGTGACTTGGAACAAATCAAAGAGCACGCAATATTCCCTTTGTATTCAACTCTAATATATACGCATGCTGGATATGCACACTTAGACGCGTCACAAAATATGTGTAATTGGATATTACACTCGTTTAGCGGAAATGTCGATATTCGTCTAGGAATTTTCATATGTTTAATATTTAGCAAATTTTTTGAAATAATCTTCCAGAGATAATGATGCTCACTGTTAATTTCATCGTCCCAAACAATTCCATTATCCTATATTGCCTGCAGTAGTATTTTATTTCCGATAAGAATGTGAGAGCTAAATTCCAAAGGATCAAATATGGGCATGCATATTCTTCAAATATCACGCTTGGTTGGACGATTTGAAAGCTCAAGTAACTTTTCGTATTCCCTTGAAAACTTTAAATTATAACCAAATGTGTCTGTCTCACAGTCCCAAATAAGTCAAAGAACTCGTTCCTTTGTCAACTCTTTTCCCTTACCTGTAGCTATGTCACAATTTTTTAGTTTCTTCAGAACTTCTTTTGAATTAGACACCCAGTTACACATTTCAAACCCTGCATGTTTATGAATGCTGGTGACCTCCGTTATTAATTTAACTGCACTGTCTATATCCGAAGTCCCTCCTAAATATATATATATATATATGGCATAAACACCCCTAACGGGGTAGAGCCTGATGCGCGATTTGCCTCCACGCCTCTCTGTCCTGTGCGCGACTGCGCCAGTTGGTGACACCAAGCGTCGCCAGAACTGCGTCCATCTGGTCCCTCCAACGTGCGCGTGGCCTTCCTCTTCTACGTTGCCCGCCAACTACCGCATCGAAGACTGATCGAGCTGGAGTTGTTGCCTCCATACGAGCGATGTGACCAAGCCAGCGAAGTCGCTGAATATTGATTCGCTGGACTATGTCCACATCGCCGTATAGCTCATACAGCTCGTCATTCCACCTGATGCGATAGGTATCGCCAACGCAAACAGGTCCAAAGATCTTGCGAAGGATTTTTCTCTCGAAGACACCAAGAGCAGCTGCATCTGACTGCGTCACTGTCCAGGCTTCCGCACCATATAGAAGCACTGGGATGATGAGTGCTTTGTAAAGGGTTAGCTTCGACTTTCGAGAGAGGGCTCTGCTGTTCATTTGCCTACTGAGCCCAAAGTAACTCCTGTTGGCAAGCGTGATCCTTCGTTTGATCTCCAGGCTGACATCGTTGTTGCTGGTCACTGCAGTTCCTAAATAGACAAAGTCCTTGACCAACTCAAAGTCATAGTCTCCAGCAGTAAGATGAGAATCAAGACGCCGCGACTCTCTGTTACTGCACACCATAAACTTTGTTTTGCCCATATTCACCGCTAGACCAACTTTAGCCGATTCTCTTTCAATTGCTCCAAAAGCCGCAGTCACATCACGCTTGGTACGGCCAATAATATCGATATCATCAGCGTAACCAAGGAGCTGGACACATTTCTGTCCCAATATTGTGCCCACCCGATGCACTCCAGCTTTCCTTATGACACTCTCCATCAGCAGGTTGAAGAGCACACAAGATAGCGAGTCGCCTTGTCTGAGACCCCGCCTGGTATTGAAGGTTTCGGACTGGTCCTTTCCTACCTTGACAGAGCTGATAGTGTTGCTCAATGTCATTCTACAAAGCCGTACTAGCTTTGCAGGAATACCAAGCTCAGACATGGTGGTGTACAGGCAACCTCGCCGTGGATTATCAAAAGCAGCTTTAAAATCAACAAACAGGTGGTAGGTGTCGATTTGATTCTCATACGCTTTCTCCAGGATCTGACGTAATGTGAAGATCTGGTCGACTGTGGACCGGCCAGGACGAAAGCCGCATTGATACGGTCCAATCAATGCTTCAGCATATGGCTTAAGTCTCTCACACATTACGGTCGTGAGAACTTTGTATGCGACGGGAAGAAGACTGATGCCACGATAGTTGGTGCGTTGTGTTGCATCACCCTTCTTCAGAATGGGGCAGATCATACTGAGACTCCAATCATTGGGCATACTTTCCGCTGACCATACGTTGCAAATGAGCTGGTGCATGCACCCTACCAACTCATCGCCTCCAGCCTTAAACAATTCAGCCGGTAAGCCGTCCGCTCCCGCGGCTTTATTGTTTTTAAGTCGCTTTATGGCGACTTCGACTTCCGTATAGTTAGGGATGGGAACTTCAACACCATCTTCTCTGATTGGGGTTAGTGGATCTTCTTCATCGGACTCTTGGTTGTCTCCAGCCAAAAGACTTTCAAAGTGGTCCCTCCATAATCTCAGTACGGTCTCTGCATCTGTGACAAGATTTCCATCATCACTCCTGCAGGCAAGCGATCCAGACTTATACCCTTGAGTCATGCGTTTGACCCTCCTGTAAAAGTCGCGGGCATCATTCCTGCTCCTGCTGTTCTCCAACTTCTCACACTCAAGCCTTTCCATCTCCTGCTTCTTCCTCCTGAAAAGGCGCTTCTCCTCTCTTCTCTGCATCCTATAAATATTCACCACTGCTCGTGTAGCTCCTGCTTGCAGCGTCCGCCTGTATGCAGCGTTCTTTGCAGCAGTCGCATCCTGACACTCCTGATCATACCATGGATTCCGTTTTGGAGGACGTTGGAATCCAAGGGTTTCCACAGCAGAAGTGTTAATGGCGGTAGATATGTACGTCCACATATCTGAAGTATTTGTAGGCGTTGGAGTGAGCTGGCCAAGTCGGCCGGAGAGTCGAGTTGAGAAGGCATCCCTGTGCTGTTGTGACTGCAGCTTTCCGATGTCAAGCTTTCTTGGCATACCTTGGTGTGAGGTTTTCGCGACACACAACCGTGCGCGAACCTTGGCTGCGACAAGGTAGTGGTCAGAGTCGATGTTAGGACCCCGACACGATCTCACATCAAGAATGCTAGACGCATGTCTTGCATCGATCACAACATGATCAATCTGGTTGCAGGTCAGACGATCAGGTGACAGCCAGGTGGCTTTGTGGATGTTGAGATGACGGAATCTTGTACTACTCACTATCATATTGTGCGCAGCAGCAAAACCTATAAGCCTAAGACCATTTTCCGAGGTAGACTCATGCAGGCTGTGCTGTCCAACGGTTGCTCCAAAGACGCGTTCCCGTCCGATTTTGGCATTAAAATCCCCGAGTAGGATCTTAATGTCATGCGACGGGCAGCGGCTATACACTCGGTCTAGTTGTGTATAGAAGGCATCCTTGATGGCGTCGTCCTTCTCCTCCGTTGGGGCATGCGCACAGATAAAGCTGATGTTAAAGAATTTGGCAGCTACTCGGATCGTCGCAAGTCTCTCGTTTACGGGTGTAAACTGTGAGACTCGGTTCCGTAGCCTGGCTCCTACGACGAATCCACAACCAAGCTCGTGCCTATCAGTATGACAGCTGTAGTATATGTCACAATTCCTTTGCTTCTTGCATCCCACTCCGTTCCATCGTATTTCCTGAATAGCCGTAATGTCAGCCTTTAAATTGCTGAGAGTATCCACTAGTTGCTGAGTGGCACCAGTTCTGTACAATGTGCGTACATTCCAGGTGCATACTCTCAAATCATTATCCTTTTTGAATTTGCCGTGGTCGTCAACGTTGTTCAGGTATCTATCCGAGGCTCCTCTTGCATTCTTCACTGATGTAATATTTTCCTTGGGTGGATATCAAGTCCTACGCCAAAACCTAATTTAAGGATTAGGATCCCGCCGTGCACTTTGGTTTATAACTCAACGGATGCTAAGTTACAATCCAGGGAAAACCACGTGGAGGTAGTGCGTCGACTTGAAAAAAGCAGGGACAAGGATCACACTGGCGCCCACCAAGTTGAACGCAGTCAGGAGCTTTACCTTGTATACTTTCCCCCAAATTTCCCCAATTTTCCCCCTCCTAAATAGTCATCCATATAATGTTTCCGAACTATTTCTTTCGCTGCTACGGGAAACTCCTTTTCAAATTTTTAGCATTTCTATTCATTACTTCTTGTGCTACGCTAGGACTATACTTAGCTCCACAAAATTCGTTGAGCAAATCTATCAGCTTGAATTATCCAAATCTAAAGATACATTTCTTTTATCTCTCCCACAAACGCAACTGGACAGATTCAAAAATTCATCAAAACAGAAGATAACTGGTTATACAAATCAGGATCCGCCAACAAAAAATCATTTAAACAAAAGCCGTTGCTCCTTGCTGCTGCGTCAAATACAATTCGCAGTTTATTTGGCTTATTTGCATTTAGCACTCCAAAATGTGGTAAGACGTACGTCAGCGGAGACTCAACTTGTAATTCCTCATTACTCAACTTTTTTATATATCCTTTTGCAATGTAAGATCTCATAACTTCGATATACTTTAGTTTATAATTTGGATCCATATCCATCTTCCTCTCACACATCAACAATATTGAGAATGCATTTTTATAACTTTCAGGTAATTTTCCATTTTCATTCCGCCAAAACAAACCACACTCAAAAAGGTCTTCTACTCTTCTTAATGTTTTTTCAACGATCGATAAACATTTTTTATCGTCCAAGGATATCGGGTTACCACTCATATCTGATAGTTCCCTTTCCACTTTCCAATACGATTTTACTAGATTATTTAAGTCGTTCAAATCATTAACTTCATCAGAGTCTCTGTCACATATGTAGAATGAACGTTCTACTCTTGCATTCCCATATCCAGCAAATCCAGAAGAACCATGCACCACCCAACCCAAAGCACTCTTACTAACCATCGGGCCATTGGCTGAAGAATATACAAGTTTGCGAGACACAATTAAAGACCAATTGTTCTGACCTATCAAGATCCTTGGCTTGCCAGCTGATTATGAGCACTGTCCGAACTTCGTCAGGATAGATGGTTTGAACTCATATCTTTAATAAAGACAGTTTGTGTTGGTAAATCCAACCCTGACATAGTTTTTATTCGCTTTAAATTGAAAATTATTCCCGGACTATTCCTGCCGTGTATTCGGAGACTGACCTGTCTTGAACCGTCCTGCTCATAAACTTACCTGCCTGTCCACTGCATTCGTAAAGGAATATAAGGTCCGTCCAGTCCAAGTTCGTCTGCAATATTCTGATCCATAAAGGATACAGTTGATGCCTCATCCAAAAGTGCAAATGTATCAATCTTCTTTTTAGGACCAATAAGACAAACCGGTATAACTTTTAATAAAACTCTGTTTTTATATCCATTGACATTACAGTTGCTTTCGGTTTCTTTTTGTAAGTTCTCCTCCCGTCGAGCATCACATTTTTCACCGTTCCTTTCGCGGTGCAACAAACCGTTATGCGACAGTTACCATAGCAACGACGACCTTGTCTTTCATCTCGAACTCATCTCTACCCTGTGCATATCAACGAACGGGATCGTAAGCACCGACGAATAAGAAATATCTAATTAAGCTTTCGTCTCTACCTACGGCCATCAACTAACGGGATCAAAAGCTCTACCTTCTAACCATACCACCTACCTACACAGTCGGTCGTTTAATTTACCCGGATAGGAAAAAAATCACTATACAGTTAAAAATAAGACCAAATTCATAAGTACATAGGCCGCCCACCGTCTCGAGCTAAGGCAACTTGGTAAGTGGCGCAGTCTGCTCGTACTCCACATCCATTGGAAGGAGCGAACCCCGAGTATAATAATAAAAAGTAACAAAAAAGAAAATAAAATATAAATTCTGCATACTACTTAAGTACATACATGTATACGTATGTATATACAAGTAAAGAAAAGAAATATATATGTATATATACGTGTAATTCAAATGTACAATGTATTTAAGTGGTGCAAGAAGCATAGTGCATATGCACATATAAATATGTGAAATAAGAGAAATTCATAAAAAAAAAAAACAAAAAAAAAGGGATATAATAAAAAATTAATGTGTATATAAGTGGCGAGAAATAGTGGTCGGCTGGATGCAGCCAGTACGCCTGTGCGGAAACACGTGTTTCGTACCGACGTAGTACTGGTTCGAGCATGTATGATCGTTTTTGAAGATTAGAACCGTAACTGTCTGCAACTGCCATCAGACAATGCCAGTACACTTACAACATAGTACATATGTACGTATACCGGAAAAAAAGATGAGGTATGTTGGACCGCGTTGCTGATCGCTTGGACTGTAGGGGTTGTGTATGCAAAACTTGCACGCCGCTTTGAGCACGTATTCAAGTTATAACCAATCTGGAGACGCAATAAGGCGGCTGCAATAAGGCAACATTTAAAAGAAAAGAAAACAAAACGCAAAAAGGCGGCTGCAAAAAGGCAACATTCACAAAAAAAAAAAAAAAAACAAAAAAACAAAAAAAAAAAAAAAAATATATATATATATATATATATATATATATAGGTATATATATAAAATAAACAAACACAACATTTCAACTATACTCTCAATTTTTTCATTTCTGTAACAGACATCTAAATTTCCATAAAATAATTAATCATTAGAATTAAAATTTATCTTGCAAATATAATAAGCTAGTCTTTTATAAACTTGTATTAAAAACAAAAATATATATATAAGCAATTATAAACGTATCCTATATATAAATCTACTAAACATAAACTACACAATACACACAATTTAAGGAAAATGTCTAAAGTAATTAAAACAAAACAAATATTAACCAGTGACTAGACTAGACCCTGACTTGTCAACGGACGATATAACATCCGACTCGGAAGCCCTCACAACCGATTCCATATCGATAACCACACCTCAAAAAGTATTCAATTCCCTCCCTATACCGGACGCAATTAGGTTTCTACCAGTATACGAGGGTAACCGTAAGGCACTCAAGGAATTTATAGTAAACGTTGAGAAGATATTGATAATAATAAAGGGCACGGAGATGACTCCATATGGCAAAATGCTGTTAAGAGCCATTCGCAACAATATTGAGGGTAAGGCAAACGAAGCGCTATTATCGTCCGGTACTCCACTTGTATGGCACGACATCAAACAAACCCTGATTAATACATTTTCCGACAAA
Source organism: Scaptodrosophila latifasciaeformis (assembly GCA_037075145.1). NCBI lineage: Eukaryota > Metazoa > Arthropoda > Insecta > Diptera > Drosophilidae > Scaptodrosophila > Scaptodrosophila latifasciaeformis. Next base: position 68,811 of record JBAMCM010000646.1, on the reverse strand, counting down.
CGTGACGAGCCTACGTTACTGTACGAATTGCATTCTTTATCTCTTCAAAATTTTCAGTAACTAGGCTTTTTGAAACGATTACAGAAATCAAGCAAAGCCTGTATAATCAGGTTGAAAACTAAGAATTACCGAGTACAGTAGCCAGTGCAAAGAAAGAGTCATTCAACCAGATATTGTAGGAGACCAAAGCGATCAGACTCGTATAGGGGAGGAGATGCTGTATTTCGATGACAGCGCTGTGTACACGAGGTTGTGTGTGTAGGTAGACGTATAATTATTGTAATACTCCGCACAAATAAAAAGACACATTCGTTCTCTGTTACGGCTGTGTAACTACTGACTCGCCTGCTCATTTTTTAATTCTACATAAGAATGATAGGGGATGGAAAAGGGTAACAAATGAGAGACATGATAGGGTAACAATAAATGAGGATAGAATATGATTACAGACTAAGAGAGCAATATATATATATATATATATATATATATATATATATATATATATCAGTGGGCACTAGCCTGCTACAATTCGGCCAATCCTGACCATTAAGATCTCCTGATCTAATATTATTAATAATGACTCTTATAAACTAGAGTTTTATTTTATACTATTATTTACAATATTTACAATATAAGTTTAATAATAATTATTTTTAAATTACAATTTATTTACATTTTAATGTTTTACCAATCCAGTGTCTAATATTTTGAGAGCTCCATACTCCCTGATATGGGTTACGTGACAACTGGAAACCTTCAACATCTTTTATTAAAAATCGATCGTTCTTTAAAATTTTATCTATTACGTATGGACCTTTGTGTTTTGAAATCAATTTTCTAGCCACTCCTGCTGTGCTATCAAAATTGTTTATCATTATATAATCTCCTAGTTTAAATCCTTTCGATTCTTTTTTTCTTTTTGTTATAATTTTCCTCATTATACTCTTGTAACTTCGTTTGATTTTCTTCCCCTTTTTTTTAATTTCTAATAAATTTCTTTTTTTCGTGCAAGTATCTAACTCCTCTAAATTTTCCCTTAACTCGTCGATAACCTTTCCTCTCTGTTCTATACCAAATAACATTTTACGCGGTAGTTGTTTTATACTCCTTTGTATTGAATTGTTTAATGAATATTCTATATCTTCTACAACATTATCCCAATGTAATCCATTTTCATTGTCTGTTAATTTGGCCAGCATTGGTCCTAAACTTCGATTGACTCTCTCAACTTGACCATTTGCCTGCGGAGAACCAGTAGCAATTTTAACGTGTTTTATATTCCGTCCATTCATAAATTCTTCAAAAACTTCTGACGTAAAGCAGCTACCGCAATCGGACACAATGCAATGTGGCCTACTATAAGCCCTAAATTAATCTCGCAACGCTACCATTACTTCCTTTGTATTGGTTGTTGCTGTTGGGTAAAGTCTAGTAAACTTGGTAAATCCGTCAATCACTACAAATAAATGCATTTTCTTCCTTCCTAAATCCACAGGGCCATAATGATCTATATGCACTATTTCGAAAGGCTTATTACCTTTTGGTATACTATGCAGTAATCCTTCGCTTTTACCCGTGCTCGGTGGAAATGCCACACATCTCAAACAATTACCTATATGTCTTACAACTTTCTCTTTTATGCCTGGAAACTAATAAGACTTATTTATTGCATCTACTACTTTATCCCGTCCAATATGCCCCAGTTCATTATCGTACTTATATAAGACTTTATCCTCCATTTCTTCTGGGACATAAAACAAAATTCTATTATCATTGGACTTTCGATACACTATACCATTTCTCATCTCAAATAACTTATCTTCCATTCTTTCTAATCTTTTTCTAATTTTCTTAATATTTTCATCTCTCGCCTGACATATTACTAAATTATCTATAAAACTATTAGTTTCTACAATCAAAATATCCATGCATCTACTTAAAGCACCAACATGCTGCAATCTAGTTCCTGCTCTATGTACTATTTCAAAAACATACTCTAACAACTCTAACACCCATCTTGCTATTCTTTGATTGATCTGAATTTTGTTTAAAGTTAACATCAATGAGTTACAATCCGTAACTATCTTAAACTTCACACCTTGTACATAAATTCTAAATCTTCGTATTGCATAAATTATCGCTAACGTCTCCAATTCAAAACTATGATATTTTGCCCCATCTACTGTTGTACGTTTTGAAAAATAAATACTGCTCCAAATCCTGCCTTACTCGCATCACAGTGCAATTCGACCTCTTGTTTATAATCATATATTGCCAATACTGGACTTTATAGCAATTAATTTTTCAGATTCTCAAAACAATCTACTTCTATTTTATCAAAAATGAATTCCTTGTCCTTCTTCAATAAATCATATAAAGGTCGTCGAGAAATCCTTTATGAATCTCCGAAAATACGAACAAAGACCCAGAAAACTTCTTACTGCATGCGTTGATTGTGGTACTGGAAACTCAGTAACCGCCTCTATACCTTTACTACCTGCCTGAATTCCTTTGTTACTTATCAGAAATCCCAAGTATTTAATGCTAGACTGCAGGAACTCGCACTTGTCCATTCTTAATTCTAGATTATTTTTCACTAATCGCTTAAATACTTCTTGCATTGTTTCTACATGTTCTTTTATATTTTCACTAGCCACTAATATGTCGTCCATATAGGTATACAATTACTTTGTCTTTTCTAATCATATCATCAAAAATTTTATTTATGAATCTTTGAAAAACCGCTGGTGAGTTTTTTAATCCCATTGGCATACGTAAAAACTCAAACTAACCTAACGGCGTCATAAACGATGTATATTTGACTGACTCCTGATTCACAAACACATGAAAGTATCCATGTTTCAGATCCAGTTTTGAAAATACACTCTTATTATTTAACTTATCCAGTAAATCGTCAATTAATGGTAACGGATAACTATCTTTAACCATACTTTTATTTAATTTCCTATAATTAATACATAATCTCAAATCACCCGACTTTTTCTTGAATAGCACAATCGGAGAAGCATATTCAGATTCACTTGCTCTAATAATACCATTTTCTAAATATTCATCCAATATCTTTTGTAACTTTTCCCGCTCTACATACGAAAGACGTCTAGGTGCACAACTAAAGGGTTTTGTCTGTTAATTTTAATGTTAATTTTATTTCACATCTTACTACTGGTTCTCTTGGCTTTTCTGCTTTTAAATAATTATTTTCAATCATCTTTCTAAACTGACATTTCACTTCATAACTAACATTTTCACCTATACTTACTTCTTTTTCTTCATCAATTACATTAATTTGAAACAATTCTCGCTCTTCCTCACTCAACACATCACTTACTAATTCTTGACATTTTTCAATTTTTTTATCTTCAAAACTTTCCTTTTTATTTTTAAATAACATTTCCATTCGTACTTCGTTATTAATTTCCAATACCATCTCTTTAATAATTTCTTCAAATATTTCATTCTCCATTACACTTTCATTTTCTCTTTTAATTCTCTTAACTATTTCCTTAACCATTTCATTTTCTTTTACACTAATCATTTCGTCTTCTTTTACACTAACCATTTTATTTTCTTCTATATTAACCATATTATTTTCTTCTACACTAACCATTTTATTTTCTTGCTTTTCACTTCCCGATTCACATCTGCCTTCATGTTTATCATTGCCTCTTTTGATTTCCATAACACAATTTTCCATTACATTATCAATACATAAACTTTCTTTAATTTTTTTAATTGGTTCAACTGTTACCAACTTCAGGGTATTAAAGCCTAAATTTAAATTAATTGCCTTTATAAGGTCCCGACCCAAAACCACATCATGACTCATAGATTCGATTTTTACTATTATCAAATCAAAATTAATTCTTTTATTATTCTTCATAACATAACATAATATGTTTCCAATTGTTTGTAACTGCCTCTTATTTAAGGCATAAAATGATTTAGAAACAGAAAATGTAGTAATTTTTCTCGGTACCAGTGATTGTTTCATAAACGAAATTGGACTCCCCGAATCTATGAGGCACGCTGCAATTAAGGGTGGATTAGAACAATACCTAAAATAAATTTTAAACATTCTTACATAATTGTTGATCTTCTCGATGTTGCTTTTGTTTTGTGGGCAATCAGCCACCCAGTGTCCCTTGTCGCCGCACGCATAGCAAGTCCCTGGCTCCCTCTTTGGCTTCTGGCAATTTTGATACAGGTGACCTCGTGAATTGCAATTACAGCACCTGCTCCCTTTGCCACTAGCTGCTGCCGCCTTCTTCACGCGTTCGCTATTGACTCCTTGGGCTGAAGCTTCACATCAGCAAACGCACGTTTAATTTGCCCAATGTTAGCAAAGCATTGTATGCGCGCCTGCATGCGCAATCCCTCGTTCGGAATGCCTTCGATTACCCGCTCCAGTAGCTCCTTATCATCAATATTGACGTTGCAAGAAAGCGCCAGTTTTTTATCAGCATAAACACAAAATTTTTCGTTTGCTTGCCTTTTGCGTTTTTCAAAAATTTCTCTCTCTTCTACCTTTGATTTATTTTCTCCAAATGTCGCCACCAATTGTTGACAAAGGTCGTCCACAGACAGCAATGCCCTGTTTTCTTCAGCATGTAGCCACACATTTGCATTGCCTTTTAATTTGGATATGAGCAGCATTCGCAAATACGCACCATTAATGTTGTAAATTTGTGCAACATTATTGAGCTGTAAAATCCATTTGCGCGAGTTACCGTTCGGGAGCTTGAGTCGGTATTTTCCTTTCAATCGAATCCAGGTAGGGCTTCCTGATTCGCTCTGAATGTGCTGATTCCTCCAAGTGGGACTTCCCGTTCAAACGGTGAATATGATAGGTATTCCTTTTAGGTTTTTAGGTCTGCCGTTCGATTTTGGGTTTTTAAAATAAAACAGTGAGTCGGAGTTGTTCTGGCTTCGAGTGGTGATTTTATTCTGAAGACTGTATTTTTCTGAATCTACATATAAGATCTTAGTTTGTATACAAAAGTGTAGTGTTTGCTTATAATAAAAATGTTGCAACTCGATTTTATGCTGAGTGTTTTGTTTTGTGCAGAAATTTGATTCCGGAGTCAAGATCCCAGACGATGCTGACTGGCCAAATACCGATGTGGGAGTTTGTTTATTTTATTAGGCTGACCGAGGGGGCTTGGTGGGGGCCGTGGTGACATACCCTGCTGGTATGGTAACTCCTCCCCCCTCAAACCGTAGCGACGGCCATAAAGGAGGGATGGTCGGAGCGAAGGCCGGTGTCGCTGCCGTTGATTTGCAGTAGTTGATGGCATGATGAAGCTATATGAAGGCGTTTGGCATTAAAAATGAGATTACCCCCTCTTCTGGTTCGAAGATGTCGGTTACAAGCCCAGTCTCTCTTATATCGCAGGAACTCGAGTTTGCATGCAGGAGATGTTGTAGGCAGTTTGTGTTGTGGTCAAGGATGCTTATAGGGTTGTCGCAGTAGAATTTATTATCTATTTTTGTGCATATGTTTTCGAGTGTTTTGATTGTGTATTCATTATATACTATGTATTTGGGTGTGATTACAAATTGTGTTTTATTAATTGGTAAAGGTATTATTCTAGCAAGTGTGTAGTTATGGTTTTCAAATATGGGTATTTTTAATTTAAATATAATTTTTTCTGTTTCTGACAATGTCTCTAGTTTTAGGAGGGTGTACAAGTGTTCCTCCGAACCAATTTGTATATTTTGTAAATTGAATATTTGTTTAATTTTATTAATTTCGAAATCGTTCAAAATTGTTTTTGGTACAATGTTCAGCTTGGCCAGTAGAAGGCTGTCTGTGATATCTTTTAAGTGGTCGTTAAGTATGTCTATGTTGAAGCCTAGTTTATTTATGGATTGTAGTGTTTGTAGGTTTGTGTTTTCGGAGTTAATTTCTTTATAGATTGTGTTTTGTGAATTTGTTAAGAATTTATTTATTACGTTTTGTTCTTTGTTAATGTGGTCCGTTATATTTTTAAAACGCATGATTATTTCATGGTTGAATATTTTCTGTTCTGTATAGTTGTTTGTAAAACTATTTATAGTTTGTTTTATGACTGTGAACTCTTGATCTATTGTCTGTTCGTCATTACCGTCCATGTTGCCAGTAATACTTTTTATAAGGGTCCCTAGACCGTTGACGAGACCCCTTTTTTTTCTATGGTAAGGCATTAATGTGTTAATTTTGTGATCTAATTGTTTTACTTTGGTTTTTAACATGGTTACCGAGTCGAAGAAGAAATCATTGCTTTCTATGATGTTGATTGCGTTATTGAAGTTTTGGACGCATTTTTTATATTCGGCCAGATCTATTACATGGTTAGATATTTTATAGGTCTTGATGATATGGGTTGTTCCGAGATTAATCTTGGCGATTGGGGAGGTTCCATTTAATGGAAATACGGACAAGTTTGAGATGTCACTTAGGCCTCTGTTAATCGGAAAGAGAAGAAAATAGGGTGAGTGTTGTTGTCTTTTTTTTTATGTTTTCGTAGTATGCCCAATTTTGGACTTGTGGATTTTTTGTAGTCTCTTTGTGATCAAGGTTGGTCCCTTGTCTTTTAGAACTTTATGTTTTGAAAATCGGGCTGTTAGTTTGTTCCTACGATTTTCTTTTCTAGTTTGGTCTGTTAGTAATACCTCGGGGGCTACTCTGTTTGTGTTTAATTTATCAATTTTTTTTTGTGTTTTCTTTTTAAGTGTATCCTTTACCTAAAGGGTAAAGATTTTTTCGAAATTCGTTAAGTTTTTCTAAGTACTCGTGGTCATTGTTGAATTTGATTGATTCTGTGAAGGTGTGTGTGCGACCACTAAATAGTTCGTATGGGGTGTGTTTAGTAGTGGAGTGGATTGAGTTGTTATAGGTTAGTAGGGTTTCGGATAGTATTTCGTCGTGGTCGCATGGCAGGCGCCTTTTTTTCCTAAGTTCGGTAATGATTCGATATGTTTCCGTCAATGTCGAGTGTAAACGGGCGCATTACTGCTTGATTGTTGAAATGATGTGGTGTGTAGTTGTATATTATATTGCTGACAGAAATCCCTTAATATCCCGCTAGAGAATTCTGTGCCCTGGTCATAAATAAGTTTTTTAGGTATGCCGAAGAAGCTTATGAAGTGTTTAAGTGATTTTACAACGTTTATATTATTCCTATTTGGGATTGGGTAGGCACAAGCAAATTTAGAGAATTTGTCAATTAGGGTCAAGTTGTAATTGTGGTTGATGGTGTAGATATCCATGTGGATGATGTCTAGGGGTTGCGAGTGGGTTTCTGGGACTTGGAATTCTATTTTTTGAGGTTGTCTGTTATATTTCAAGGTGAGGCATGTATCGCAATTATTAATGATATATATTGTTTTTCATATACGGGAAGTAGAATTTCCTTTTTAGATGAAGAAGGGTTTCATCAATACCGCGATGATTATTGTTCTTGTGGTATTCAGCGATAATATTGCTTTGTTCTGTTGGGTCGTCGATATCTTTTAGAAGCTCTGAGCATCGGAGCAACTTGTATGTTTTGCATTTTTCAAAAAGAGTGCTATAGATTTCTTGAAGTATTTTAAATAGCTCGTCGTTGCAGTAAACGGCACAGGTTTTGTTTGGTTTCAGAATGGACTGGAAGATTTGTAACATTTTTTCTTTATTTAAGTTTGGTTCTGAAATCAAACGTCTAATTTTGTTTTTGAAAGGTACGATCGTCTTTGAACTTCCTGTTGGGCTAGATTCCAAGATGATCTGTATATTGAAATCATTTACTGGTTTAGTAGAGCTAGGGATTTTACAATCCAGAATTGTTTGGACAGACTCGTTTAAGTTGGTTTCTACTTGGGGGGTTGTTTCAGGTTTTATTCGGCTGAGAGCGTCTGCCACAACATTCAGAGAACCTTTTTTATATAGGAAGTTATAATCGTAATCTGCCAAACGAAGCTTCCAGCGTAGGAGCTTCATATTAGGTGGATTTGAAGTGCCGCCCCATACAAGTGGTTGGTGGTCAGATACGAGAGTAAATTTTGTGCCGAATATATGGGGTCTGAAGTGTTTTACTGCCCAGACAACGGCAAGCATCTCTTTTTCGGTTGTGGAGTAGCGCACTTCAGTATCGGAGAGAGTACGGCTTGCGAACGAGACTGGTTTGTCGCTATTGATTGGGCCTTGAGACAGCACAGCGCCAATTGCGTTGGCTAAAGTCTGGGTACTTTAAAATAGGGTCGTTGCAGAGAAGGGTTTTGCAGAATTCAAATGCTTCCGTAAATTCTCCGTCTATTGTTGGGGGTTTTTTCCCTTTGAGCTGTTTGGTTAGAGGCTTAGTTATTCTAGCGAAATCTCTAATAAACTTATGGTAGTAGCCGAGTAAGCCCAAGAATGATTTGATTTCTTTCTTGTTCTTGGGGCAAGGAAATTTTTTTATGGCTTCGAAGAAATTCGACCTCTTTTCGTAGGAAGTCTGATTTATGTATTTGGATTTTAAAATTTGCAGATCTTAGTCTGTCGAATATTTTTCTGAGGTCTATTAGATGCTTTTGGAGGGATGGGGAAAAGATTATTATGTCATCGAGGTATACGAGACAAATGGAGCCGACAAGGTCTCGGAGGACGTTGTCCATGACTCTTTGGAATGTGGCTGGAGCATTTTTCAGTCCAAAAGGCATTCGGATGAATTCAAAGTGGCCGCTTTCTACGGTGAAAGCAGTTTTGGGTCTATCCTGGCTTTTCAGCTCTATTTGGTGGAAGCCACTGGCTAGGTCGAGGGTTGAAAAATAATTGGCTTTGCCCAGTTGGTCTAGAATATCGTTGATATTAGGGATTGGGTAGCGGTCTGAAATGGTTTTTTCATTGAGTTTTCTATAGTCTATCACCAGTCTCCATTTTTTTTCTTTTCCTGCCTCGGATTTTTTTGGCACTACCCAAACCGGGGCGCTCCAGGGGGAGTAGCTAGTTTGAATTATGTCTTGGGGCTTCGTCCAGTGTTGATATTGTTTGTGAATGTCAACTTGTCATTGTCATTGTAGAAAATATCAGTGTATTGTTTACAAAGCTGCTTTAAGGATTCTGCCTCCTCCTTGTTGAGGTGACCGAATTCAATTTGGTTTATGCAGCTAGGGTTCGTGAACCAGTTATGATTGTCTGAAGTGATATTGTGTACTTCAATGAAATCGTCTTTATTATATGTTTCGGTTTCTATTGGTTGGTCTAAGTAGAATTCTTGGTCGCGGTTTGTTGGATTTACGACTTCCATTTGGCTTATGCTATTGGAAGCGTTGTAAATACCGCCTTGAATTATGATATGTTCGTTGATTTTTGTAGGTTTGCATATAAATTCTCCCGTTTGGGTGTGGACTGGAAGCTTAAGAAGCGCTTTGCTTAACGCTGGTATATTATATGTTTCGGTTGTCGGGTTTATTTGTGCGTGAATCGTTATTTGGGAATTTGTAGTTATCAGTAGTTGTTTTTTTAGGTCGATTTTTGCTCCGAGTTTGGATAATAGATCCATGCCAATGAGGCCTTTGAAATGGGGGTGAAATTCGAAAATGAGTAGGTCGGCTTGGGTTTGTTCGTTGAATTCTTTAAGAATCGGGATTTTTACTGTTTCTGTCAGGTGATGACTATTTAGAATGGTTTTTATTAATATTGGTTGTTTCAGAGTTTGACGGTGTTCGCTTGGTATAATGGATGGGTCTATAAATGAGTTAGTTGAGCCGGTGTCGATTAGGAATTTAGTTGGATATTTTGTAATCGAAGTGATGATTACGTATGGGAGTGAAGTTCCATGTGTTTTCCTACTCAGGAATCCTGTTTGTTTGCCGGGGCTTGTAACCGAAAATTTTCGGTGTCGGCGATATTACAGGATATTTCATTTTGAGAATTCTGGTTTATATTATACATTTCGTTTCTTTGTCCGTCGTTTGGTCTGAATGGATTTTTGTTGGTATAGGTTGTATACCTGTAAGTAGAGTTGTTGCGCTGTTGGCGGTTGTTGTTTGAGCTGGCTTGGCCTTGCCGATTATAATTAGTGTTGGTTTGGTCTTGTCGGTGATAGTTTGGGTATGGTTTGTTAGTACGGTTGTTTGGGTATTGTGGGTCTTTCCTTTTTTGGAAGTAGAAGCTTTGTTCGGTACGGCATGCTTCGTATGCCTCTTCCACGCTGGAAGGCTGTTTGGCCCTAATCAAGGATTTGAGTGGTTCCCTCTTATTGATCAAGAATGAATTTAGACAGATTTGGTTGTAGAGATTTTTCTTGGCTTCGATGACAGCTTGGATGTCGTCGCCAACTGTAAGTAGGTCAAATAGTTCTTGTTTGATTTTTGTAATGCCTGTATAAAGATGTCCTAGAGACATGTTCCCTGGGAACATTTCCATTTCCCCAATTAGGATAGCTTCGTTTTTCTTGTTTGAGAATTTTTGCACCAAATTCGCTTTTATTGTGTCCCACACTAACTCTGTGTTAGCTGGATTCAAGGCTTCGTCGGCTTTGCCGATAATTCGATTCCTTATGGCTCTAAGGAGGAGGAGGCCATAGGGCATTTGGTCAGTACCCCTAATGAGCATGATAACCTCTTCGACGTTCGTTATAAATTTTTTTAGTTGCCATGGGGACCCGTCAAAGGTTGGAATCTCCTTAATGAAGGCCAACATGTCGGTTGGGTTCATTGAAGTTGTGATGCTACTGAAAATGCTCACAGTTGTGGGGAGAGACCCCGAAGAGTTACCGGAATCCATCGGTATTGTTGGAGTGATCGTGTTTTTCCTTTGGTTTTTTGAGACTGATGCTTCAGGTTCTTCCCTAATTTCTGGTAGACTGCTACTTCTTAGGTCTAGCCGACTCTTTGATTTTAAACTCAACTTGTACGATTTCATCTAGTGTTTAATTTAGTATGGTTTGTGTGTTTTGTGTACTTATTGTATATATATATATATTTTTTTTTAATAGTTATGTATATTTCTTTTTCATTTTCGTTTTTCTTTCCATATATTTTTTTGTTTCGTGGCACAACGACGATCAGCGATTGATTCCGTGTCCACGTCACAATAATTGTAATATATATATATATATATATTTTGTGTTTTCTTTTTTTTTTTTAATAGTTATGTATATTTCTTTTTCATTTTCGTTTTTCTGTCTGTATATATATTTTTCTTGTTTCGTGGCACAACGATGATCAGCGATTTATTCCGTGTCCACGTCACAATAATTGTAATATATATGTATATATTTTGTGTTTCTTTTTTTTTTTGTAATAGCTATGTATATTTCTTTTTCATTTACGTTTTTTTTTCCTATATATATTTTTTTTTGTTCTCTTCTTTTTGTTTGTTTTGTGGGACAACGATGATCAGCGATTGATTCCGTGTCCACATCACAATAATTGCAATATATATATGTATATTTTGTATTTTGTTTTTTTTTTTTCGGGCACGGCGATGGTCAGTGTAATACATGTATATATTTTTTGTTTTATTTTGTTTTTAGTCACACATTTTTTTTTCCTTTGTACCATCGCTCTATTTACAGTGATATTACCAGTAGAAGAAATAGGTACATTGCTGTACCGGCTGCGCCAGTTACCGCTCGGGAGCTTGAGTCGGTATTTTCCTTTCAATCGAATCCAGGTAGAGCTTCCTTTTTCGCTCTGAGTGTGCTGATTCCTCCAGGTGGGACTTCCCGTTCCAACGGTGAATATGATAGGTATTCCTTTTAGGTTTTTAGGTCTGCCGTTCGATTTTGGGTTTTTAAAATAAAACAGTGAGTCGGAGTTGTTCTGGCTTCGAGTGGTGATTTTATTCTGAAGACTGTATTTTTCTGAATCTACATATAAGTTCTTACTTTGTATACAAAAGTGTAGTGTTTGCTTATAATAAAAATGTTGCAACTCGATTTTATGCTGAGTGTTTTGTTTTGTGCAGAAATTTGATTCCGGAGTCAAGAACCCAGACGATGCTGACTGGCCAAATACCGATGTGGGAGTTTGTTTATTTTATTAGGCTGACCGAGGGGGCTTGGTGGGGGCCGTGGTGACATACCCTGCTGGTATGGTAACTCGCGCACATACGCCACCACTGTAGTCAACTAACGCCTCTGTTGCCAAGCGAAATAATATTTCTGTGTTGTTGTTGTTGTTGTGCTGTTGATCAGACATTTGCTTATTTTCACTTGCAGTTTTTTCGTTAGTTTTCGGCAATTCTTCTTTGCGCTGACCTTCGCTGCTGCCGCTGACTTCCAGACTAACGTTGTGCTGCTCTTTGTACACAGCGTTGGTTGCTTTGTTTTCTTCTTTACCTTCGTTTGCTTGCACATAAACTTGTCGTTGTTGTTGTTCTTTTTTAAGTTCTTTTAACTGTATTTTAAATTTTTCATTGTATTCCCCTCTCTTTTTGGCGCACACACTGTTTCTTTCAGCTGAATTGGGGGTTGATCGCTAAAATGTTCGGCTGAATTTATTTCACCACAATTGTTATTGAGATTTTCTGATGCCTCTGTCCAATTATCAATATTTGAAAATTGACCAGGATCTCCACATTTCTCAATCGAAACAGAATTCAGGCGAGCCACCAACTCTGCCTTTGACCCTGTAGTTTGCATGTTCAATGCCGCCAGCCACTTCTTCAATGCTGCCAAAGTCAACTTATTTAACTCGAACTCCATTGTGGATAAAGACCACTTCTGATTTGTAGGGGGCCAAAGTGATCAGACTCGTATAGGGGAGGAGATGCTGTATTTCGATGACAGCGCTGTGTACACGAGGTTGTGTGTGTAGGTAGACGTATAATTATTGTAACACTCCGCACAAATAAAAAGACACATTCGTTCTCTGTTACGGCTATGTAACTACTGACTCGCCTGCTCATTTATTAATTCCACATAAGAATGATAGGGAATGGAAAAGGGTAACAAATGAGAGACATGATAGGGTAACAATAAATGAGGATAGAATATGATTACAGACTAAGAGAGCAATATATATATATATATATATATATATATATATATATATATATATATATATATATATATATATATATATAGTGGGCACTAGCCTGCTACAATATGTTTGAATACATTTGTTTCAAGTATAAAAGGGCCTCTGGGATCTTTCATTAGGTCAGTAAAACCTGCTTCCCTTATAGATACCTATGAGGCTGCTATCAAGGAAAGAAACATTTATTATCAGGAACAATCCCGCAAAAGGAAATTTGAAAACACAGCTAGTGGCACAGCCTCCACATATAAGCGCAATGACCAGTGGAGACCTATATAGAATAGATCAGACAACCAACAACAGTCTTACTCTTATAATTATAGAAGTAATCGGAATCAGTCTCACCGTAATAATTATTACGGAAATAACAATCAAAGGCAATTCACGTTTCAAACGAAATAATTTTAACTCTGATCAGAGATTGGCCATTATGCAAAAACCTGAACAAGACAAACCAACAAAATAGACTTCAGGGAAACCTTCTCAATATTGAAACACCTTCAACATACATCTTCCATACATCTTTATAAAATCACTCGCAGAACGACCATTAGTTTTTCTTATCGACACAGGCGCTTCCAGATCACTTTTGAATCCACAATTTGCTACCCCTTCTAGAACTAGAAAACATGCTCAACCACCTTGACAACAGCTTTAAATTCGCATCAAATACTTGAGGAAGTCACATACCCTGCATTTAAAGAATTTAACACGTCTGGAAATTTTTCCTTTTTATTGTTCAAATTTCACAGTACCTTTGACGGAGTGATTGGCATGGATATACTTCAGCAAATAGGAGCAGAAATTGATTTGGTAAAATCACAATTGAGAACGACGTTAACCCACTTATCCATTTGGCTTCATAACAAATCGAATCCTCAACTATATATTTTCGAACCCGGGAGTGTAATGATCATTCCAATGACAGTGAATTTGAAAACGGCACATTTCTCACAGAGCAAAAAAAAATTGCTCCGGATCTGTTTTTGTCTGAAGGATTGTATCAGGCCACAGATTACATCAGCTACATTGAAGTATAATTGAAGTATAATATAATGAAAGAATAGAAGTTGAAAACCAAATAAGAAAGTTATTGGATATGAACATTATAAGATATAGTTATTCCCCATGGAGCGCACCAGTTTGGTTGGACCCTAAAAGGCAGTATAAAAACTTAAAAAAAGAGTGGAGATTAGTGGTGGACTTCAGAAAACTAAATGAAAAAACAGTTAAAGATAGATATCCTATGCCAGTTATTACCGATGTTCTCGATAAACTAGGAAAGACCACTTATTTCTCCGCTTTAGATCTGGCTAGTGGTTATTATCAAATCGAAATGACTGCCGAAGACATGGCAAAAACAGCCTTTTCCGCGGAAGGTGGCCATTACGAATTTGCCAGAATGCCCTTCGGATTAACGAAGGCTCCAGCAACATTTCAGCGAGTGATGGACAATGTATTTAAGGAATTAATTGTTAAATGATCTTTAATATATTTAGACGATATTATAATTTTTCATCTTCGCTGCAAGAGCATATGCAAGACCTACAAGCTGCAAGTTAAAAAATCAGAATTTTTAAGAAAAGAAATCGAATACATTGGACATGTTATTTCAGCTGATGGCATTAAGCCTAACCCAATCAAATTAACAGCAATAAAAAATTGGACACTCCCCAAAACAAGGAAGGAAATTAAATCATTTTTAGGATTGCTAGGATACTACAGAAAGTTTAAAACCCCCCAAAAAAAAAAAACCCAAAACTCCTCAAAACAAAACCTCTATTATATCCATCCTCAATATACAACTTTTCTAAACAATTTATTCTACACTCCCATTAGCATTGGAGCGGTACTTATCAAGGCAGTTTAGGAAGCGACAAACCTGTATCCTGATTATTTGGTGATTATTTGGGCAATTAAATATTTTAGACCATATTTATTTGGCAAAAAATTCAAAATCGTTAGACTATCGTCCGCTGATTTGGTTAATGAATTTTAAAGAACCGGGCAGTAAACTTGTCCGCTGGAGACTTAAACTACTAGAGTACGAGTTTGAAATTGTTTATAAAAAAGGGTCACAAAATGTCGTTGCAGATGCGTTAAGCAGAATGAATGTAGAAATGAACTGTAATGATATTGAAACATTGGAAGGCACAGCGGGTTCTACCTTTCATTCAGAACATCCAAACGACAATATTCAGATCTCAGAGAAACCACTTAATGATTTCAGACTTCAATTGATCCTTGGAGAATGGCCGAACTCCGAGTCCTTTACAATAGTCCCTTTTAAAAATAAAGTACGACGAACAATCATAAACCCAGAGTTCAACTTAGAAAGCATAGCCAAAACATTAAAAATTCTTCTAAAACCCAACAGAATCTGCGCAGTATATACAACAGATAGAATATTTAATTTAATTCAGAAGGCGTACTCACAATATTTTGCTCACAGTAATATTTATAAACTTGTTAAATGCAAGATATTGTTAACAGACCTGATAGGCATCGACAACCAAGAAGAAAAAATTCGTACGCAACACGTAAATTCAAATCACTAAAACTCAAAAAAGATTTCTATTTCCCAAACATGAATGAAAAAGTAAAACAGATAATTCAAAGCTGCAATGTATGCAAGACTTTAAAATATGACAGAAACCCACCTAAACAAGCCTATCAAATAACAGAAACCCCGGATGGACCATTAAATATAGTACACATGGACTTGTATACTATAAACGGCCGATACGTGGTTACAAAATTTGCGGCAGCTTATACTATCTCAACCAGGGATAATATAAATATTTTGCAATTTATTCAAAATTTTGGCATACGAAAAAAACTCATTTCCGACCAAGGTGCCGAATTTCAATCTAACCTTTTTAAAAGGTTTTGTTCACAATATAACATAGATTAGCACACCACTTCGTTTCAGCAATCTTCAAGCAATGCTCCAGTTGAGCGGTTACATTCCACACTGACCGAAATCTATAGAATCATTTTAGACCAAAAATGCAAAGAAAAGCTCGAATGCAATCACGAGAAAATTTTATCAGAAACATTAATCACATATGATAACCCAGTCCATTCTGCTACTAAATTAACTCCATTCGAACTTTTCTCGGGAAGAACCCATCTTTTTAATAAAAATATTACATTTGATAACTATCATAACTGACTAAATTAAATACATTTCGTACAGACCTATACCCAAAAATTAAGAAACAAGTAGACCCGGCGAAAAATAACTAATATACAAAAACTTAACAAGGATAGACACGAACAACTCCCGGTTACTCCAAATCAAACTATACACAGAAAAGAAAATAGAAGGAATCAATTAAAGGCAAGATTTACTCAACAAATAGTTTACGCTGACACAGGCCCAACATTGCTAACTAAAAAAAAAAAAAAAAACAAAAACTTCATAAATCAAAGATAAGAAGGAATATTAATAGAATAGTCAATAAGGGTAGCAACATTACAGATCCGGACTTCACATCAACATCGAACAAGACCTAAACAAAATAAGACTTTAAACTGACAACTACAAAAATAACATCAAATGAAATTGAATTATTAAAAACAAAAAAAAAAAAAAAAGAGCCATTAAGACAAAAATATATATATTATATATTACATTTTGTTTAAATAAACTTGTTAATATAAATAATATTAGTATAAATGTAACCTTAAGAAATTTGGAAAAGTTTACTTTAAAAACAAAAAAGGTATAATGAATATAAGATAAAAAAAAATGAATAAATTAATAAGTTTAAGATTTAGATTTATCTAAAAGCAAAAAAAAAAAAAAGAATTTTTTAGAAACATTAAAGAATTACGAAAAACTGTACCGATTGTTAGAACTAAGATAAAATTTAGGGATAATGAAATTACCCTTAAAATACCAATATTCAAGCAAAAATTAGTATTAATATTAAGATTATTTCATTATCTGTAAACAAACTACCTATGTAATTGCTTATAAGGCTATCAACAAAAATCTTCAACTGAACAAACAAAAAGAAACGAATCAGAAAAAGCTATAATTCCAACCTATATAAGACATACACAAAATTAAGTCAAACAAAATGCATACCAAAATAAACTACAATAAATTTCAACTAGAAATTAAGCCTAACAGCGATAAGATATTAACAGTCCAAGTATAAAATATAATAAATTTCAACCAGAAATTAAGCCTAACAGCGATAATATATTAACAGTCCAAGTTTTTTAGATGTAAAAAAAAAATGTAAAGTCCATCATGCCGCAAATATATAGAATATATAATATATACCTGGACAAACAAGCAGCATCAAAAAATTAAACTACTCCCATGGACAAAATAATAGATTATCGGTGTCAGTGTACTAAGGCTTATACCTAAAGATGTTCCAAACGATAGGTCAGTGTTCCTCGTTCAATCCATACATTCGTTACGGGCCTCACTCCGTACTAGGGGGGAGGAGTTACCATAGCAACGACGACCTTGTCCTTTATCTCGAAATCATCTCTACCCTGTGCATATCAATGAACGGGATCGTAAGCACCGACGAGTAAGAAATATCTAATGAAGCTTTCGTCTCTACCTGCGGCCATCAACTAACGGGATCAAAAGCTCTACCGTCTAACAGTAGAAGCATACATAACTAATTTGAATAAAAGCTCATTCATTGTGAGTTGTACCACCTACCTACACAGTCGGTAGTTTAATTTACCCGGATAGGAAAATAACCACTATACAGTTTAAAATAAGACCAAATTCATAAGTACATAGGCCTCCCACCGTCTCAAGCTAAGGCAACTTGGTAACTCGACTGCCTGCAACTATTTACTTGGCATTCTTTCTTGCGTTTGCAATATTTTAGAACATGATTTTTTCCCAAACAACAAATACACAGACCATTCTTAGAAACATGCTGCCAGCGCTGTTCAACGAACAAATTTCCAAACCTTTAACAAGATGTCACAAAATGATCAGTAGAATTACAATAATTTCAAAAATATTTTAATTTTTGTCCTGTGATAGTATTAATGGTCAAACCCCAATTCTTGATCTGCTTTTGATATCTTTCCAAGCCAATTATGAAATATTATAATTTTTGGCTCTTTACTCTTGGGTTCCTGTAGAACACGCATAAAACAAATTCTCTTGACAATGACATCTTCTCCAAAATGTCGCTGAACAACCCCCCCCCCACCACATTAATTAACTTTTTTTCCTTTTCAAAAAACTTTTATTCTTTAACATTTATACTTGTCTCCAAATCTATTTTTTAATATCTCTTTATATTTACATTTTTGGCAACAATAATAATCCCTGAACACATTCCTTGGCTCTGCCAGTTAGAACTTTTCTCAGTCTAGTTAAGTTTACATAGTCAGTAAAACTACATGCCTCTGTACTATTTACAAAATCAGAATAAAAACTGGGCCACTCTAGTGGATCTCCAGAAAACATGGGCAAATTTTGAACAATTGTTTGTCTAGCCATAAAAGTTAGTATTTGATTCTGATTTACGTTATTTTCATTTGTTGTGCATTTGTCTTCAAGACCCAACTTACTCGTTTCACGCACCCACTCCTCTGTACGTTGAAAAATCTGTCTAGCTTCCTTCTATGAGTTGCTGTCAACGTCGTCATACTTCCAGTCTTCCTCTTGTTGGACTGCCAGTTGGAGCTCCAATTCCTTTTCCTGTATTTCCAAAAACGTACGCTTATTTTTTAAGCTCCTGCCCTCTTTTCAAAACATCAAGTTGTTTCTGCATCATGTTCAGCTTCTGTGATCGTTGACTATACTTCGTAGTACTTGTTGAAATATTGCCAACGGCTGTCTTCATTATGGGGTTGACTCTTGAAGCTGATAAAGATTTTGTCTCTGATTGGACAACTGGTGTTGACGCCATTGCTACAACTGTGTTGTCTTGTTGTGACAGTGATGTATTAGCTGCATCGTCATGTTGTGTCTTTGTACTTCGCGTTGCCATCCCCTTTTTTACTTTTGGTGGTGTCATTATGGCTTTGATATTCAACGCTTCGGAGTCAATTTTTGTCTTATATAAATTATAAAAGTGTACTTGTCCCGCGACGATCCAGGGTCTTCTGTCCTCGGTCGGCGGTGGTGAGACGGTCATGTCTAGTTAAGTCTTCTTAGGAAGATTATGGTGGAGGGCTTGACTTCGCCCCCTTAGTAAATTGACTAGCCTTGTGGCGTAGCAATATGATTTGAATAATAACAAAGGAATTTACGGCTGTGTGCCGGAGCAAAGTAGTGGTTTATTTCAATTCAAAACTTCTATTAAAGAGTTGAAAATTAATAAGCTAAGTCTACCCTCACAACAATGCATTGCGACATCAAGACAAATCGGCAAGCCGACTCAGCATTCCTTGCAGCGTGAAGCAACTTTCCAAATAGGAAGTATCAGCTTTCCGCTGCCAGACGTTCTTTGCGCGGAGCGCTAAACCCAGTTCTGGCGTGTCAGCATTGCTTATGCAAAGCTACTTAGTTGCCATGAAGCAAAACAATTTCAGTTGTTAACTTATATACACTTTTATGTACATGTAAAATCACTCTATTTGTTTGATTGCCACAGTTTACATCAACTTAAAAATCTTTGCAGACTTTAACACCTGACACACATACACTTTTATATTTTTCAATGTAAACTCACTCTTTTTGTTTGAGTGCTAAATTTTACATAGAACTCAAATGCGCAGTTAGCAATTCGTACGAAGTGAAGCAATCAGCAAGCATTTGTGTCTTTGTATGTGTGGCGTTTTATGGTGAAATTTCATGTAGACTCATAGTGCCGTTCCAAAGGCTCCGAAGGACCATGTTAAACGTACCTGTAAACAAATATGTTAATCCGTGTCGAATGGCCATGTTAGACGTACCTGTAAACAAATATGTTAATCCATGTCGAATGACCAGAATTTTCTTTCAGTTTTTGTGTACGAACTTTTATTATTACTATCACGCAGCTCGCTGCACCTCGACACTCTGCTGCTCAACTAACTTATCGATTACATGATTTCGATTAACTTATGACTAACATTCGATTATTTTAATTTTTTACATTTAGGGTCGATACTTATAAAATTCTTTCGATATAGATTATTCTTTTTCGTTCAATTTAAAAAATTAACATTCCTAACAGTTAGGTTGTTTGACCTTAAAATTTTTGAAACTGCAATAATATTGATCGTGTCGTCGTACAGCTTTTCACCTATCAGCGCATGGCAATCCTGACCGATATCCAGCAGGATATCGACAGAGTATCGAATTGTGACCTGGATAAGCACTCTCATTTATATCGACGATGTGATTGAAGTCATAATATGTGCATTGACCACCAAATTGTGCCCTTAATGCCATGTCACTTAGCGTGTGCTTTGCGGCGGTATTTGGATAAGGGTTTGCAGTGTGCTACAGTGCAGTCCATTTGCACATATCCTATACGGTAATTTAGCGGAAAGTATTGGCGTCAGCCGCATGGATCGCCCGAAAATAGACTTATACACATCTATTATAGTGCTGATTTTTGGTTTAACAAATTGATGTCCGAAATGCCTTCCATGACAATAAGAGGTGGTTTAGGTGCCGCTTTACCAGCTAGTTTGCTAGTGCTGGGTTGCTCTTCGTCAATGCTGCTCTCACTATCCATTTCAGTTGTAAGTTGTGCAATCAGCTTGAATTGAAAGTCTAGGAGGTCGGCCTGGGACTAACTTTCTTTTAATTTTTTGAAAGTGCTGTCAACCGGTGAAGGGCCCTCTTGTAGGTCGCTCCGCTAGAGGCTCTCACGTCGACGATCCTGACCACACCGATCGTGACAAATTTCCCATGATTTGCGGTAGCAGACGAGGCTTGCATCGAAAACGCCACAGCTCTTGAACGTTAAAAAGCCTAAGACGCTCTAGCAGTTGACTTACAAGTGCTCGTGGACTTGCATGGAAGATGTCGGACACCTGATTTCATACATTGTTATCTCTTTGCAAATAGCATTGGGAACTTGGAACCATATGAAATAGGAGCATTTAAAAGTCGCCCACTAACTCCCAAAACCCCATCAAATTCGTATGTGAAAGGATTGAGACTCTGAAGACTTGTGCAAATTCACAGCTTTGAATTACTTAGATTATTTTCTCAAACGCTTTTGTTTCAACAACATTGGGTAGTGGGAATTCACCGGAACACATAAAAAATACTTTAAGAAGCTTGAGGTGCGTCAAATATCCCTCGATGACTTCCAACACATCATTGTGTTGCACAACTGTTGTCAGGCTGACAACAGACTTAAGTGCCTCCACTCTTACTAAGTAATCGGTTGAAGCAAAAAGGGCAGTAGCACCTCAGTCATCATTTTCTTTCTTCAGGAATAATCATCCCTCCGTTCAGATTGATTCAATGAATCCGTCTACGTCATGTGCGGAGTCTAATTTCTGAATCTGACCAGAATACAATGCGTTCGATGGGGGCCTTGATCCATAGCTTGATTCGATGACGGAGTTCTGTGAGAAAGTCAGCTGCACACAGTTCAAGCCTTGGAAGCGTTTTGGTCTTGAGGGGTAGTCGGTGCTACTTTAGACTTAGAGCTCAACAATGACACTTTGAAACCTTCCGCAGATGAGCTCCGTAAATAGAAGCAAGCACCATATGCTCTTATTGAAGCATTCGCAAAGGAATGTACTTAAATCGGTGACGTAAGCTCCACATTTCTAGGGAAGACGATTTTTGGGTTTTGAAGCAGTGTTTGTTTCAGTGCTTCCCAATCCGTGTTAAAGTTACTTGGAAACGACTCATCACAGTCCAGCTTGAGTAACCAAAGTACTTGCAATAAGACTATTCCTTTGGTCACTAAGGGACTTAACAAACCAAGCGGATTAAATAATCTAGTCATCACCGTAAGTATGTTCTGGTTTGTCGCTCGCAGACTCATGAATGACTTGTCTAAGTTAATTTTAAAGACATCTTCATAAGGCAAACAAATAATTCTTAATGTTTTTTAACATCTGTGTCTGAGCTGAAACCCAGCTTTCTCCAGAACTAGAAAGACTTCAGACTTAATTGTCTTAACACCAGTTTGCAAGTCATCGATGGGCTGAGAGAGTTGTGCTCTCTCACTAAGCCTTTTTAGACACCGAATAGCAAGAAATGGACCAGGTCTAGTTCAGTATTTAAAGCAAAAATTCTCAAGGGCTCTGATGGGTTTTTTTCGCCATACTATGAGCTGAAACTTTCTATCTGCTTCATTTACCGTAACTTGGTGGTAAATTTTCTTAATGTCAGCTGTTAAAGCATATTTATTTAATCTGAAACGGAGTAGAGTAGAGTATAGCTCCTCCTCGATCGACCAGCTTTCAGGACATCATTCATCGCAATTTGCTTTGACGTCTGACAAGAGTGAAAGTGCTTTATGGTCTTAAAACACACTGATGTGGAATGAAAAAGTGGGGCGTTACGAAATGATTCTCACATATTTGACGTTCTGATGTGAGATAAAACAGATTCAAGTTAAAGTATATTTATTTAATCTGAAGCGGAGTAGAGTAGTGTATAGCTCCTCCTGGATCGACCAGACATTAGGATGTCATTCAACGCAATTTGTATTGACGTTCGACAACAGGCGTCGAAAACAACTCGCAACTTAGTGGACGTGGTTTATGGCTTAAAACACACAGATGTAGAATAAAAAAGTGGGGCGGTTTAGGAATTTGGTCATCTTTTGATGTCATAGGTCCCAGAATAAGGTATTCTTCCATGAAGTCCATGTTCATTTCTTTCAACTCTGCATTACGGGACGATCTTCTTTCGATCGACAAAAACCGCCATTTGGCAACTTCAAATGAAATTGCTAAAGTGCTAGGATCAGGCTTAAACGGCATTTGTACATCGAAGCGACCTGATGGTAGAACTTGAACATTTGTTACTAAATGATTCTCACATATCTGATGTTCTGGTGCGAGAATCTTTTTGGGAGATGGAAGCGATTCTAGTGACCAGACTTTCTCTAGAGTGTTATCAATTAACACTACTAGTTCTTTCTGATAATTCAAATTAACAACTTTTCGGAAATTGTCACTATGGCTTTGTGTTTATCGTCTTGATGCAATCCAAACGAGGAGGGTTTTCTGTAATATCGGATAACTTTCACCTTGCTTAATTTGACCAATGGCTAACAACTCATAGAAGGTTCCAGCTCCTATTAACATATATTTTTTTGGAGATAGACTTAAAAGTGGTGGTAATGCTAAACTGCCATTGACAGGTGCATATCTGTGCAGGAGCATATGGTGTGAACGGCTGCATACTCGACACTTAGCTGTTTTACACTTTGCAACACTTTGACCTTTTCGGAGACAATGAAGGCACAAAGGAGCTGACTTTGCAAAGTCAAACTTTGTGTCACTGGCAATGAGGAAAATGAAGAATAATTCCCAACGAAATGTTCTTTTGACATACATACATACATACAAGATTGGACCTTAGAAACTTTTCGCGCAGAAACTGATAAGGTGTTACGACTTTGTAGTTTAACTAGACTTGATTTTTAATACTGCTTTGGCTTTGTTGATTATTCAGCCGATATATGTTGAAAGAAGAAACGTAGGAACAGCAATCGACGAATTTCCCAGAATTGCAACTCTTCAAAGAACACAACGCTAAACTACAGTGGCAGCAAGAGTGCTACGAAAAACACGCAGCGTAAACGCTAACGGTACTTCGGCGCCGTAGTTGCAATCGGCTCTACCCTACCTCTCCGCAAAGATCGTACAAGCAGCAGATGCAAAAAAATAGCAACAGCAATCGACAAAATACTCAGAATGCAATTCTTCAAGGAACAACAGTAAAATACAGAGGCAACAAGAGCGACGCGTCGCGACGACAACAAAATTGTTAGTATTAAAAGTATTGTCAGCAGGGCAGCATACCAACGCAGCAGCAAGCTAAAGAAAATAAGTACATACATGTAGGTTTTACAAATTATAATTATTGTTCACTGAGCTCCGTAGTACTAGAGATTAAATTATAATAATACTAAGATTAATGCGACGTTCAATTAAATGTTTTACACGACACCTTGGCGAGCGACGGTCAACCGAACTCCTATAGCGACTCTCACCAACTAACTCTCGCTACCCTCTGTTATATCAAAGAGAGTGCTTACATTCGAAAGCAAATGAGGGAGCCAAGCAAAAGAATGCGCTGAAGTAGGGGTCTCGCTCACTCCACACCAACTCATGTGCTAAATGGGAAGCCTACATTCTATCACTCTCCCTCAATCCCACATTCGGCTATCCTGAAACATCACTCCCCCCTGAATGAACTCTATTTCTTTATAAACTCTTTTAATGGCCAGCTATATGTTCCATTTTCGATCTATTTGTTTGTACGAAAGCAACGGCTTGTTATAGCATTTAGCTTTCGTTCGCACTGAGCATGCGCCCGCGCCACCTGTTCGTTTGTTTCGGCTAGAGTAAACAGTGGGCTAAAATTGACGAACACTGAAAAGGTACCTGTCATACTAAGCGGAAAAGGGGTTTGACATATGGCTATATAGGAAGTAATCCGTCTAGCTAGACTTCTTTTTCCTCGTGCTGTCGACTAGGACAGTCAAGTATACCTGACCTGCAAAAGAAATTTTATCTGTTCGCCTGGAATTCGCCAGAAAATTTTTAACTAAGGAGAAGAATAATTGTTTTCTTGTATTCGGCTTGAGTGAGTAAATCAGGAAAAAGGAAAAAAAGGTTGTTTTTTGCTTTGTGCCCAATTCAAGCGGTTCTTCTTGGTTTTTTCTCAATTTAGAGCGGCTGCGGCTACTGACAGCCCAATAATCTATCTACTGGTCTTGGATTTCTTGCTGCTCTTTATAATTCGCTCCACCTTTTGACTCTCCATTCTGCCCGTCATCAATCTTTGGGAGTTACGTGTCGAACAAGACAACAAACAGAAAAAAAAGAGAAGGAAATAAAATCGCACCCACATCCAGACCCACGAAAAAAAAAATTAAGCCGAACGTTAAGCTCGGGCGCGGCCGATTTTGGGATACTCTG
The DNA here is from genome assembly GCA_037075145.1 of Scaptodrosophila latifasciaeformis. NCBI lineage: Eukaryota > Metazoa > Arthropoda > Insecta > Diptera > Drosophilidae > Scaptodrosophila > Scaptodrosophila latifasciaeformis. Next base: position 43,755 of record JBAMCM010000646.1, on the reverse strand, counting down.
TACCTAGTAGACGGAATTAAAAAAAAGGTGCCAACCCTAGTCGAGTGGTAACCCTGGTCGCCTGCATTCACAAATAATAATAATAAAAATCAAAATTAAAAATTAAGCAGAATATAAACGATTCGAATTAAACAAAGTGAACTATAAGAATACCTAATTTTAACTAAATAAAAACAAAAAAAAAAATCCCAACGTTATCTTCGGGGTGCCGAAGATTACAGACTCTTTTCGAAGTTGTTTCTGCCGTAAATCACATGAACGGGGTTGGTCAGTTAATAGGGCCGATTTCGATTTGTATGACAGCTATATGATATAGTAGTCCGATTTTAATAAAATTGAGTACAAACGCGTATATTTATGTAGAAAACGTGTTGGCCGAGTTTTGAAAAGATCAGTCAATAAATGTGCGAGTTATTCCCTAAACCGATTTAGGTTCGTATGGCAGCTATATGATATAGTAGTCCGATCCTTACGAAATTTGGTATATATATTAACTGCTATAAAAAACATATGCGTGCTTAATTTAAACAGGATCGGATAATAAATGTGGGAGTTATTGCCTAAACCGATTTAGGTTCGTATGACAGCTATAAGATATAGTCATCCGATCCGGGCAAAATTTGGTACAATTATCTATCGTTACATAAAACATACGCACGCCAAATTTGAAAAGGATCGGATAATAAATGTGGAAGTTATTGCCTAAACCGATTTAGGTTCGTATGACAGCTATATGATATAGTGGTCCGATCCGACCGATTCAAACTAGTGTACTACCTAGGTAAAAAAGAAGGCTAAATACCAAGTTTCAGCAAAATAGCTTTTAAGACGACGGAGTAAATCGCATAGAAACAGACGGACAGACGGACAGACGGACAGACTGACAGACGGACAGACGGACAGACGGACATGGCTATATCGACTCCTCTAGTGATTCTAAGTATTCTAGATGTAACTTTTGTGGGTCTACGATGTTTGGTTCTGTGCGTTACAAACATCAGAGCAAAGTGAATAGACTCCTTTTTCTTCGAAAAGAGTCTAAAAAAATTATAAATTTTTTTTCGGTGTGTGTGAACCAAAAGTACAAGAGCAGAGTACGGCTGATCCTAAGTGCACTAGAAATAAATTAAAAAAAATGAATAGACTCCTTTTTCTTCGAAAAGAGTCTAAAAATCTATATTTTAAACTTTAGGCATTGAAACCCGACCTATAAAGTGCACCGTCAAAAGAAAAGAAAGAAAGAAAAAAAAGAAAGAAAAAACGAGATATCCTAAGGTCTGTGCCTAAGAAAAGAAAAAAGAATTAGAATTAGAAGCAGAAGCACAAATTAAATAAAATAAAATTAAGTTACTAAGTTAGATAGATAGAAATTATATTAATGAAATTACATACAATTTACATACAATTAACATACAACAAAGGACTACACACCCAAAGATCTTTCGTTGTGGGAGTACCCAACGTAAGTAATCAAAAAAAAAAAAAAAAAAAAAAAAAAAAAAAAACAAATATAACTATATACAATTAATTGAGTTAAGTTATGATTAAAACCAACCAATCGATCTAAAGTAGAGCCAGGTTATTTTATTATTTTTTGCCTTTGAGTCTTGCTTAAGTTTCAGCCGATATATCTAGTGCCTTTTGGTCATATACGTTCGAAAAAAAAGACTGGATTCACAAAGATAAGAAAAACAGTTAGATCATATGTTCCGCGTATAGTTCATTCATTATTATATATTTTATTTGTTCTCTCTTTTATTCTTTATGCGAATTATTCGATGATGAATTTGTATAAAATGTTGTAAAATATAGACTAAAGATGAATTGCTAAAGAATTTTTGTTGTTGACATAAGGGAGTTTCTAAAGTATGGGTTAAATTTTTTTTGGATATCTGTATAACATCTCTTTTACAGATCCTGGTCGGGTGGGTAAAGATTTGGTTCTGGCAACTTCCACCTTCCGCCAGATCAACCTGGATGTCGAGGAATCTCCCTTAAATTTTACGCACAGAGAAGCTGTTGACTTAGGGACTCTTAAATTATTTTTGTGTAGTGTTGCCATCATATCCAGCCCCTTACCCCGCCCCACAGACCGAACTGAGCACGGCAATCAAAGGGTCCCTAATGCTGTAGATATGATCGGCTGAGATAATGCGCTGTCCTGACCATCGCCGCATTTAAATAAAACACACTCTGGGATCATTTTGTGTTAACTTTCTTTCATAAAACACAATTATACTCTGCAGCTGTTGTTGTATTTCTCGGGCCCTCCTGATTTCCAACCTCTTCCACTTCATACCGCCCATTTTTCATTTGCTTCACTATCTTATATGGACCGAAAAATTTGGGTCTGAGCTTCATTCCTGTTCCATACTGAGTCCTATTTATTCCCACCAGTTCTCCTAATTTGTATATATGCGTAGGATTCCCGTTTTCGTTGAAGCCTACCCAATTTTCTTGTTGAACCCTATCAATGTTTGCTTGTGCCATTTCCAAAAGTTCGTTTCGTTTTTCCATAATTTCCTCAAAGATTCCATAAATCATTGTCCTTCTTTCGCATTTCTAAGCTTGTAAGAATCTTAAATGGGGAATACTTAGTAATTCTCAGTGGCGTACTGTTTATGATTTGCTGAACTTTGACTACGTGGCGATAACAATTTGCTGAATTGCATTGGCATAGCTTTCCTAACATTGGTATTACTATTTTGTGGATGCTTTTCACCTGTCCGTTTCCTCTAGGCATCCCTGTGGTAATGTGCAGCAGTTGTATTTCATTCTCTTGACAATAATTCTTAAAAGATGCAGAGGTAAACGCGGAAACTCTGTCCATAATAATTTGTCGGGGGTTTCTAAAATTAACTGCCTGTTTTTCTAACCTATTTATGATTTCTTCTACGCCGGTTGATCGTGTTGGATAGAGCCTAACAAAATTGCTGAAGCCGTCCACCACAGCTAGAATTTGTTAATACATTTTCTTTATATCCGTGAGTGGACGTGGTCGATGTGGTAAGTTCCGAAAGGATCTAGGGCCTTATCAATTGCTGTCAAAAGTCCCTCTTTGCGACCGCGCTTGGCATCAATAATGAGAAATTCCACACAAGATTTCACAAATTTCTCGACTTATTGTTGAGAATTCTACCTGGTGGAATAATAAATCTTCGGAACCCTTTTGCATGAGAACTCCTCCGTACCCGTGTTTGCTTGCGTCCGTATGTACTTGGGTTTCCGCACCTTGATCATAGGGCTTCAACACACGTGCGGAAATCAGAAGGTTCTTTAAGTGCTGGAATGCCACCAGACATTAATCACTTAGTACAAGATTCCTTGAATCACGAACTCCGCCTTCTTTCCGTAGAATATCGGTAAGAGGTTTTGCTGCCAATGGATAACCTTTTATAAATCGACGCTTATAAGTAAGTCCCAAAAATCTCTGTAATTCTTTAATGCTACGCTGTGTTGATAGTTTACCATTATACTGATTTTATCATCCGTAGGTGCAATACTTCCATTTTCTATTGTAAATCCCAAAAACTAGATTTTTTTCTTTAAAATCTGAGTGTTAACCCATCTAATATGCAATCCTGTCTTCGCAGCCACGCTCAAAACTTCTTTCAACCTCATCAGCCCTGACTTTTTATCCTTTGTCGGTATTAGAATGTCATCCATATAGACCATAATTTTCTTTGATTGAATTAGTTCTCTGAGTACCGCATTCACATAACGGCAAAAAAACTGCGGGAGAGTTACTATTGCCGAATGGCAATGGGTGAGTTTGTATTGCCCATGGTGAGTAACAAAAGCTGTGAATTTCCAAATCTAACGTTGTAAATTCCGCGGAAGACTTTAGATTGTCCAAAATATCATCGGAAAATTACCCCTTTTTTTTAGGTTGAAAGTTGAAGTGAATTTCGTTCTATCTGCTTCTAAGTTGAAACGAAAACTGCCGATTGTGGTTAGCGTTCCATTCTGATGCCTTAAGTTTCATAATCTCATTCGAAGGGCCCTCTTGTAGGTCGCTCCGCTAGAGGCTCTCACGTCGACGATCCTGACCACACCGATCGTGACAAATTTCCCATGATTTGCGGTAGCAGACGAGGCTTGCATCGAAAACGGCACAGCTCTTGAACGTTTAAAAGCCTAAGACGCTCTAGCAGTTGACTTACAAGTGCTCGTGGACTTGCATGGAAGATGTCGGACACGTGATTTCATACATTGTTATCTCTTTGCAAATAGCATTGGGAACTTGGAACCATATGAAATAGGAGCATTTAAAAGTCGCCCACTAACTCTCAAAACCCATCAAATTCGTATGTGAAAGGATTGAGACTCTGAAGACTTGTGCAAATTTACAGCTTTGAATTATTTAGATTATTTTCTCAAACGCTTTTGTTTCAACAACATTGGGTAGTGGGAATTAACCGGAACACATAAAAAATACTTTAAGAAGCTTGAGGTGCGTCAAATATCCCTCGATGACTTCCAACACATCATTGTGTTGCACAACTGTTGTCAGGCTGACAACAGACTTAAGTGCGTCCACTCTTACTAAGTAATCGGGTGAAGCAAAAAGGGCAGTAACACCTCAGTCATCATTTTCTTTCTTCAGGAATAATCATCCCTCCGTTCAGATTGATTCAATGAATCCGTCTACGTCATGTGCGGAGTCTAATTTCTGAATCTGACCAGAATACAATGCGTTCGATGGGGGCCTTGATCCATAGCTTGATTCGATGACGGAGTTCTGTGAGAAAGTGAGCTGCACACAGTTCAAGTCTTGGAAGCGTTTTGGTCTTGAGGGGTAGTCGGTGCTACTTTAGACTTAGAGCTCAACAATGACACTTTGAAACCTTCCGCAGATGAGCTCCGTAAATAGAAGCAAGCACCATATGCTCTTATTGAAGCATTCGCAAAGGAATGTACTTAAATCGGTGACGTAAGCTCAACATTTCTAGGGAAGACGATTTTTGGGTCTTGAAGCAGTGTTTGTTTCAGTGCTTCCCAATCCGTGTTCAAGTTAATTGGAAACGACTCATCACAGTCCAGCTTGAGTAACCAAAGTACTTGCAATAAGACTATTCCTTTGGTCACTAAGGGACTTAATAAACCAAGCGGATTAAATAATCTAGTCATCACCGTAAGTATGTTCTGGTTTGTCGCTCGCAGACTCATGAATGACTTGTCTAATTTAATTTTAAAGACATCTTCATAGGGCAAAGAAATAATTCTGAATGTTTTTTAACATCTGTGTCTGAGCTGAAACCCAGCTTTCTCCAGAACTAGGAAGACTTCAGACTTAATTGTCTTAACACTAATTTGCAAGTCATCGATGGGCTGAGATAGTTGTGCTCTCTCACTAAGCCTTTTTAGACACCGTATAGCAAGAAATGGACCAGGTCCAGTTCCATATGTTAGAGTATTTAAAGCAAAATTCTCAAGGGCTCTGATGGGTTTTTTTCGCTATACTATGAGCTGAAACTTTCTATCTGCTTCATTTACTGTAACTTGGTGGTAAATTTTCTTAATTTCAGCTGTTAAAGCATATTTATTTAATCTGAAACGGAGTAGAGTAGAGTATAGCTCCTCCTGGATCGACCAGACATTAAGATGTCATTCAACGCAATTTGTATTGACGTTCGACAACAGGCGTCGAAAACAACTCGCAACTTAGTGGACGTGGTTTATGGCTTAAAACACACAGATGTATTATAAAAAAGTGGGGCGGTTTAGGAATTTGGTCATCTTTTGATGTCATAGGTCCCAGAATAAGCTATTCTTCCATGAAGTCCATGTACATTTCTTTCAACTCTGCATTACGGGACGATCTTCTTTCGATCGACAAAAACCGCCATTTGGCAACTTCAAATGAAATTGCTAAAGTGCTAGGATCAGGCTTAAACGGCATTTGTACATCGAAGCGACCTGATGGTAGAACTTGAACATTTGTTACGAATTGATTCTCACATATCTGATGTTCTGGTGCGAGAATCTTTTTGGGAGATGGAAGCGATTCTAGTGACCAGACTTTCTCTAGAGTGTTATCAATTAACACTACTAGTTCTTTCTGATAATTCAAATTAACAACTTTTCGGAAATTGTCACTATGTCTTTGTGTTTATCGTCTTGATGCAATCCAAACGAGGAGGGTTTTCTGTAATATCGGATAACTTTCACCTTGCTTAATTTGACCAATGGCTAACAACTCATAGAAGGTTCCAGCTCCTATTAACATATATTTTTTTGGAGATAGACTTAAAAGTGGTGGTAATGCTAAACTGCCATTGACAGGTGCATATCTGTGCAGGACCATATGGTGTGAACGGCTCCATACTCGACACCTAGCTGTTTTACACTTTGCAACACTTTGACCTTTTCGGAGGCAATTTAGGCACAAAGGAGCTGACTTTGCAAAGTCAAACTTTGTGTCACTGGCAATGAGGATAATGAAGAATAATTTCCAACGAAATGTTCTTTTGACATACAGTAGACACAATTTTGGACCTTAGAAACTTTTCGCGCAGAAACTGATAAGGTGTTACGACTTTGTAGTTTAACTAGACTTGATTTTTAATACTGCTTTGGCTTTGTTGATTATTCAGCCGATATATGTTGAAAGAAGAAACGTAGGAACAGCAATCGACGAATTTCCCCGAATTGCAACTCTTCAAAGAATACAACGCTAAACTACAGTGGCAGCAAGAGTGCTACGAAAAACACGCAGCGTAAACGCTAACGGTACTTCGGCGCCGTAGTTGCAATCGGCTCTACCCTACCTCTCCGCAAAGATCGTACAAGCAGCAGATGCAAAAAAAATAGCAACAGCAATCGACAAAATACTCAGAATGCAATTCTTCAAGGAACAACAGTAAAATACAGAGGCAACAAGAGCGACGCGTCGCGACGACAACAAAATTATTAGTATTAAAAGTATTGTCAGCAGGGCAGCATACCAACGCAGCAGCAAGCTAAAGAAAATAAGTACATACATGTAGGTTTTACAAATTATAATTATTGTTCACTGAGCTCCGTAGTACTAGAGATTAAATTATAATAATACTAAGATTAATGCGACGTTCAATTAAATGTTTTACACGACACCTTGGCGAGCGACGGTCAACCGAACTCCTATAGCGACTCTCACCAACTAACTCTCGCTACCCTCTGTTATATCAAAGAGAGTGCTTACATTCGAAAGCAAATGAGGGAGCCAAGCAAAAGAATGCGCTGAAGTAGGGGTCTCGCTCACTCCACACCAACTCATGTGCTAAATGGGAAGCCTACATTCTATCACTCTCCCTCAATCCCACATTCGGCCATCCGGAAACATCACTCCCCCCTGAATGAACTCTATTTCTTTATAAACTCTTTTAATGGCCAGCTATATGTTCCATTTTCGATCTATTTGTTTGTACGAAAGCAACGGCTTGCTATAGCATTTAGCTTTCGTTCGCACTGAGCATGCGCCCGCGCCACCTGTTCGTTTGTTTCGGCTAGAGTAAACAGTGGGCTAAAATTGACGAACACTGAAAAGGTACCTGTCATACTAAGCGGAAAAGGGGTTTGACATATGGCTATATAGGAAGTAATCCGTCTAGCTAGACTTCTTTTTCCTCGTGCTGTCTACTAGGACGGTCAAAAATACCTGACCTGCAAAAGAAATTTTATCTGTTCGCCTGGAATTCGCCAGAAAATTTTTAACTAAGTAGAAGAATAATAGTATTCTTGTATTCGGCTTGAGTGAGTAAAACAGAAGAAAGAAAAAAAGGTTGTTTTTTGCTTTGTGCCCAATTCAAGCGGTTCTTCTTGGTTTTTTCTCAATTTAGAGCGGCTGCGGCTACTGACAGCCCAATAATCTATCTACTGGTCTTGGATTTCTTGCTGCTCTTTATAATTCGCTCCACCTTTTGACTCTCCATTCTGCCCGTCATCAATCTTTGGGAGTTACGTGTCGAACAAGACAACAAACAGAAAAAAAAGAGAAGGAAATAAAATCGCACCCACATCCAGACCCACGAAAAAAAAAATTAAGCCGAACGTTAAGCTCGGGCGCGGCCGATTTTGGGATACTCTGTACCTAGTAGACGGAATTAAAAAAAAGGTGCCAACCCTAGTCGAGTGGTAACCCTGGTCGCCTGCATTCACAAATAATAATAATAAAAATCAAAATTAAAAATTAAGCAGAATATAAACGATTCGAATTAAACAAAGTGAACTATAAGAATACCTAATTTTAACTAAATAAAAACAAAAAAAAAAAAAAAAATTATAAATTTTTTTTCGGTGTGTGTGAACCAAAAGTACAAGAGCAGAGTACGGCTGATCCTAAGTGCACTAGAAATAAATTAAAAAAAAATCTATATTTTAAACTTTAGGCATTGAAACCCGACCTATAAATTGCACCGTCAAAAGAAAAGAAAGAAAGAAAAAAAAGAAAGAAAAAACGAGATATCCTAAGGTCTGTGCCTAAGAAAAGAAAAAAAGAATTAGAATTAGAAGCAGAAGCACAAATTAAATAAAATAAAATTAAGTTACTAAGTTAGATAGATAGAAATTATATTAATGAAATTACATACAATTTACATACAATTAACATACAACAAAGGACTACACACCCAAAGATCTTTCGTTGTGGGAGTACCCAACGTAAGTAATCAAAAAAAAAAAAAAAAAAAAAAAAAAAAACAAATATAACTATATACAATTAATTGAGTTAAGTTATGATTAAAACCAACCAATCGATCTAAAGTAGAGCCAGGTTATTTTATTATTTTTTGCCTTTGAGTCTTGCTTAAGTTTCAGCCGATATATCTAGTGCCTTTTGGTCATATACGTTCGAAAAAAAAGACTGGATTCACAAAGATAAGAAAAACAGTTAGATCATATGTTCCGCGTATAGTTCATTCATTATTATATATTTTATTTGTTCTCTCTTTTATTCTTTATGCGAATTATTCGATGATGAATTTGTATAAAATGTTGTAAAATATAGACTAAAGATGAATTGCTAAAGAATTTTTGTTGTTGACATAAGGGAGTTTCTAAAGTATGGGTTAAATTTTTTTTGGATATCTGTATAACATCTCTTTTACAGATCCTGGTCGGGTGGGTAAAGATTTGGTTCTGGCAACTTCCACCTTCCGCCAGATCAACCTGGAAGTCGAGGAATCTCCCTTAAATTTTACGCACAGAGAAGCTGTTGACTTAGGGACTCTTAAATTATTTTTGTGTAGTGTTGCCATCATATCCAGCCCCTTACCCCGCCCCACAGACCGAACTGAGCACGGCAATCAAAGGGTCCCTAATGCTGTAGATATGATCGGCTGAGATAATGCGCTGCCCTGACCATCGCCGCATTTAAATATAACACACTCTGGGATCATTTTGTGTTAACTTTCTTTCATAAAACACAATTATACTCTGCAGCTGTTGTTGTATTTCTCGGGCCCTCCTGATTTCCAACCTCTTCCACTTCATACCGCCCATTTTTCATTTGCTTCACTATCTTATATGGACCGAAAAATTTGGGTCTGAGCTTCATTCCTGTTCCATACTGAGTCCTATTTATTCCCACCAGTTCTCCTAATTTGTATATATGCGTAGGATTCCCGTTTTCGTTGAAGCCTACCCAATTTTCTTGTTGAACCCTATCAATGTTTGCTTGTGCCATTTCCCAAAGTTCGTTTCGTTTTTCCATAATTTCCTCAAAGATTCCATAAATTATTGTCCTTCTTTCGCATTTCTAAGCTTGTAAGAATCTTAAATGGGGAATACTTAGTAATTCTCAGTGGCGTACTGTTTATGATTTGCTGAACTTTGACTACGTGGCGATAACAATTTGCTGAATTGCATTGGCATAGCTTTCCTAACATTGGTATTACTATTTTGTGGATGCTTTTCACCTGTCCGTTTCCTCTAGGCATCCCTGTGGTAATGTGCAGCAGTTGTATTTCATTCTCTTGACAATAATTCTTAAAAGATGCAGAGGTAAACGCGGAAACTCTGTCCATAATAATTTGTCGGGGGTTTCTAAAATTAACTGCCTGTTTTTCTAACCTATTTATGATTTCTTCTACGCCGGTTGATCGTGTTGGATAGCGCCTAACAAAATTGCTGAAACCGTCCACCACAGCTAGAATTTGTTTATACATTTTCTTTGTATCCGTGAGTGGACGCCTTCTTTCCGTAGAATATCGGTAAGAGGTTTTTCTGCCAATGCATAACCTTTTATAAATAGACGCTTATAAGTAAGTCCCAAAAATCTCTGTAATTCTTTAATGCTACGCTGTGTTGATAGTTTACCATTATACTGATTTTATCATCCGTAGGTGCAATACTTCCATTTTCTATTGTAAATCCCAAAAACTAGATTTTTCTCTTTAAAATCTGAGCGTTAACCCATCTGTTCGGTTCAGCAGCAAATATTTAAATTGTTCAATTTGGCGCCTCTCGCCTAAAACAGCTGTTCTTTGCCAAATTAATTTCTAACACTGCATAATGCATGCGTCAATTGTGCGTTTGCTTTTGATCAGTTAGTCTTCGTTTTGCACTTTGGCTCTTCGCACAGCACGCGCTGTTTTCGTTCGTTACTAACTAATTCGCAACCATGTACTGATTCGCATATATACATACAGTTCGATACTCAAATTAAATTATAAACTAAATTAAGAAATATCTCTTGTGTTTTATTTCTTAAATTTCGACCAAGTGCTATCAAAAAAGCTTGTTAGCCCAACATTTTGGTGACCCCGACGTGATTAGTTTCACCACTTGTTGCTCAAATTTGCTTAAATCAAAATCGCTTATTTATTGCTGTGCTTGAGCCAAACTTTTCGCCGTCGGTAAATAAACACAGTTATCGTCGTTCTAACTGTTAGTTATTCTATTCTCTTGTCGGCTGTTTTTAATTGCTGTGCAAGTGCATTGACTTTACCGTGCGGTACATTAAGTACAGTTCTTGCTTATTATGGAAGGCTCCACCAATGATGCCGAAAACCAGATGCTCTTTTTAAAGAGAAAAACAAAATCGTTGCTTGACAGTTTGAAAGTATTGCAATCAAACTTTAGCAAATCATCTATTGAAGCTTCGGACGACTGCAACTTGTCAGCAACTCTAAAACGGATTCAAAAAATAGAAGTTGCATTCGAAGAAGCCCATAATGCGCTGGAACGACTTGATTTCGATCAAATTGGCAGTGATGTGCGTGAATCGTTTGATGATCTTTCGGTTACCTTTGGCACTTGTGTTCAACGTGAAATTGCCAAGCGTAACGCAACCATGCCAGCTTGCTCTACATTTCTGGTGGATCCCAATATTGCAGCTAGCAGCCCGATACCCCCGGGCTCGGCTGTAGCTAGATCTAGAGCTGTGCCAGCCCTACCGCCAATCAAATTGCCTACGTTTTCTGGTGGTTACACTGAGTGGGCCGATTTTTACTCGATGTTTACCACAGTGATTGATAATCACCCGGAGTTAACAACCATTGAAAAACTCCAGCACCTGCGGCTCTCGTTAAAGGATTCTGCGCTGGACACTATACGTTCATTGGAAATAACAGAGGCTAATTATTCTGTCGCATTAAATTTGTTACAAAAACGTTTTGATAATCGCCGTTTAGTCTTTCAGGCACACATCGTTAATTTGCTGGGGCTCAAGAAAGTGGAAAATGGCTCGGCTAGACCACTTCGAGAACTTTCTGATAAGTTCAATGCACACATTCGTGGTCTCACCAGTCTGGGCAACATGGAACAAGTAGCTGGATGCATCATCGTGCAAATTTTATTGCAGAAGCTGGATCCAATCTCTCAAGCAAGGTGGGAAGAGAAGCTCGAAGATCCATCATTCAAAAATATGATTCCATCGTGGGAGCAGATAGCCACGTTCTTGGAGCAGCGGTGCAGGACGCTTGAAAGCGTGGATTTTGCCATGGCAACATATACGCCTGGCTCTCAGGTGGGAAAGACACATAAAACTAACCCAACAAAAACCTCGCTAGTTGTCACTAACCCGATTCCGAATTCTGTTGACTGTGCATTGTGTGGAAATCATGACCATACCATTCAAAGATGCCCTGGATTTCGGAATTTGTCGCCTTCACTTCGCTTAAATGAAGCCAAGAAGCTTGGTTTGTGTATCAACTGCCTGAAGAAAGGCCATGTATTGCGAAATTGTAACTCCGGATCTTGTCGAGTGTGCGGTCATAAACACAACACCCTGTTACATTTAAATGGCTCTCATAATTCCCAACCTTGCTCTTCTAACTCGAATGTTGCAAACCCTCAAATTGCTTCGACGCCAGCCGTCTCCACTTCTCTTGTAGCTAAAAATAACAGCAACGATGTTGTGCTACTCGCCACAGCAATGATTTTAGTAAAAAATCGCGTTGGTACATTAGTTCCCTGCCGTGCCTTGTTGAATGCTGGATCCCAAATTCATTTGATTACTTCCCGATTCGCGCAACAGCTCCAACTCAAGAAAAGGCAATCCTTGGAAGGAATTTCTGGTTTAGGAAATTCTCCGTTTACTACAGATGGATTCTGTGTTGATGTAAATTTGCAATCTCAAAATTCGGATTACTCGACTGTCATCTCGGCAATATTAGCTCCTGTCATCACTGATAGCCAGCCTAGTGTCCCTCTCAATACTTCAAACTGGAAAATTCCAGATAACATTCGTCTTGCTGATCCCATTTTTTACAAGCCGCAGCGTGTCGACCTCCTAATTGGAGCTAGCTTGTTTTATGAGCTTCTGTGTGTCGGCCAAATCAAGTTACTACCTGGATTGCCTCTAATTCAAAAAACAACACTTGGATGGATCGTAGCAGGAGGTGGTTCGCTTTCTGTCGGCACTTCCCTTGTCGCAAACCGTGCATTGCCTGAAGTCCAATCTGAATCCAGTAAACAAATCGATGCTGTACTTCGCCGATTTTGGGAAATTGAAAGTGTTCAAGAACTTGCCATCCAGTCAACAAAGGAAGAACTTGGCTGCGAACAGCATTTCTTGGAACATTTTAAAAGGTTATCATCTGGAGAATACTCTGTTCGGCTTCCTCTAATGCTTAGTCTCGACCAAATGGGCGAATCGTATCAGCAGGCGTTTCGGAGATTTTTGTTGCTTGAAAAAAGGCTTCAGCGTAATGAACAACTGAAGTCCCAGTATGCCGCATTCATTCAAGAATATTTGGATTTAGGTCATATGTCTCCTGTATCTCCGCAAAATCGGCCTCTTTGTAAATATTTCTTGCCTCATCATTGTGTGCTAAAAGAGGAAAGCACAAGCACTAAACTACGCGTCGTTTTTGACGGATCTGCAAAAACCAGTACCGGATATTCTCTGAATGACATTTTGATGGCTGGACCCACAATTCAGCCAAAACTCTTCAACATTTTAATTCGCTTTCGCACCTTTGCTGTTGCTCTTACAGGAGACGTCGGAAAAATGTATCGCTGTATTAGAGTCAGCCCTCCAGATAATTATCTCCAATGCATATTGTGGCGAGATTCTCCTCAGTCTGACATCAGTGTGTTCAAGTTGGACACAGTAACTTATGGTACAAAACCCGCTTCGTTTCTTGCTGTTCGATCAATGCAGCAACTATCCATAGATGAGCAATCATCATATCCAATTGGTGCCAAAATTCTTTGTCGTGACTTCTATGTAGATGATCTTATATCTGGTGCGTCGTCTGTAGAAGAAGCCATAGAAGTACTTCAACAAACTAAAGGCATTCTCGCTAAAGGTGGTTTTGAACTGAGGAAATGGTGCTCGAGTCACAATAACGTTCTTCATGGAATTCCCGAAAAAGATAAGGAGTCATTTTTGAAATTCGAAGATGGAAGTGACATTACAAAAACTTTGGGACTTGCTTGGGATCCTACGACAGATCAACTACTTTTTTCTTTTGTACCCGCTCAACAAACTTCGAAAACATGCAAAAGAACAATATTATCTGCAATCGCTCGATTTTATGACCCACTCGGATTAATCGGCCCTGTCATATTAAAGGCTAAAATTTTTATTCAGCTGTTGTGGAAGGCTAAGTTGGATTGGGACGAAAGTCTACCACTAGGATTGGATACCGCATGGCAGGATTTTCGAAACACCTTCAGTTACGCCCAGCGTATTTCATTTCCTCGTTTTGTTTTTGCTCCAAATTCTGAAGTAGAGGTACATGGGTTCTGCGATGCAAGTATCAACGCCTACGGCGCCTGCATATATGTTGTCTCCAAGGGAAAAAACTCCATCTCAAGACTCTTATGTTCGAAATCCCGGGTAGCTCCGGTAAAGACGCTTACAGTACCGAAACTTGAACTTTGCGCTGCTGTTTTGTTATCCCAACTCATAAGTGAGATATCGAAGATGAATCTTTTTTCTGGACCCTTTCATTGTTGGTCGGATTCATCAATTTGCCTGTCCTGGATACGAGATGAGTCTTCAAGCTACAATGTTTTTGTTGCCAATCGCATTGCTGTCGTGCAGGAACTCACTTCTGATTTTGAGTGGCATTACGTGCCAACAGCTTTAAACCCAGCAGACATTCTATCGAGAGGTGCCACTCCTAATGAGCTACTTGAATCAACGCTTTGGTCTTCTGGTCCAGAATTTCTAATTGGGTCTAGCAAAAGCTGGCCTGCTTCTTGCTTACTGGAAAAACCAAATTTGGAACTGCGTCGAAAAATTCTCTTAATTACAGATCCTAATGCTGATCCAATACTGAAATGCAAATACGTAAACTCATTTTCTGCCATTCAACGGGTATTTGCATATGTCTACAAATTTATTCATGGGATTCGACACCCTGGTCTCCGGATTTGGCACATCTACCTTGGTTCTCTGATCATGTATCGGAACATTCAGAAGAGCTGTCTACATGAGGAGATAAGAGACATAAAGTTGAAAGGTGTGGTCAAGCGCTCTAGCAGCATTTCATCATTATTGCCGTTTTTGGATGGATTTGGTATTCTTCGTGTTGGTGGACGCCTCACTAATTCAACTCTTCCCTACGAGTCTCGGCATCCTATTATATTGCCTAAATTGCATCCTATCACGGCTGCAATCATTACTCATTTCCACAATAAAAACCTCCACGCTGGACCCCGAGCGCTATTGGCAGCCATCCGGCTCCAATACTGGCCAGTCGGCGGACGGAAAACGGTCTCTAAAATCGTGAACAGATGCGTAAGATGTTTTCGGGCCAAGCCGCGTTTGGTAGAGCACGTAATGGCTGATCTGCCAAAAGAGCGACTTGAGGGAATCCGAGCATTCGACACGACTGGTATCGACTTCTGTGGTCCATTCTTTTACAAACCGGAAATTCGCAACAAGGCTCCTGTAAAATCATACATATGCGTTTTTATTTGCTTCGCCACAAAGGCTGTTCATCTTGAGCTCGTCAAGGATCTTTCAACTCCAGCTTTTATCAATGCTCTGAAACGATTCATCTGCACTCGAGGAAAGCCATGTCAGATTTGGTCTGATAACGCTACCAATTTCGTCGGCGCAAGAAATGAACTCGCCGAATTGAAAAACCTCTTCCTCAGTAATGGTCATCAGGAAACAGTTCTGCAATTTTGTTTGGCAGATACTATCGAATGGCGCTTCATCCCACCTCGCTCGCCTCACTTTGGCGGTCTTTGGGAAGCGGCAGTAAAAACCGCAAAACACCACTTCTATCGAGTTGTAGGATCGGCTGTATTAGGATTCGAAGAGCTCCGTACCCTTGCATGCCAAATTATGGCAGTAATTAATTCTCGACCGTTACTTCCAATTTCAGAAAATCCAGAAGATCTCGATGGTTTGACACCGGCCCATTTTTTAATTGGTGGTCCGCCTTCTACATTCGCTGAGCCTGATGTCACACGCCTTAATTTCAATCGACTGGATAGTTGGCAACGGGTGTCCTACATGCAGCAAGTTTTTTGGTCTCGTTGGCGAGAAGAATATCTAACCCTCCTGCAAGAGCGTTCCAAATGGCGCTCACCGAAGCCTGAACTGACCATCGATGATCTCGTCCTTATCAAGGATGAAAATCTACCTCCGCTTAAATGGCCACTAGCACGAGTGACGGAATTAGTCTCTGGATCTGATGGTGTTTCTCGAGTGGCAATACTTAAAACATCCAACGGCTACATCAAGCGAGCTATCAATAAGCTGTGCCTGCTTCCCCTTAAGGATTCTGTTGAAACTCATCCGTTCAACGGAGGGAGTATGTTCGGTTCAGCAGCAAATATTTAAATTGTTCAATTTGGCGCCTCTCGCCTAAAACAGCTGTTCTTTGCCAAATTAATTTCTAACACTGCATAATGCATGCGTCAATTGTGCGTTTGCTTTTGATCAGTTAGTCTTCGTTTTGCACTTTGGCTCTTCGCACAGCACGCGCTGTTTTCGTTCGTTACTAACTAATTCGCAACCATGTACTGATTCGCATATATACATACAGTTCGATACTCAAATTAAATTATAAACTAAATTAAGAAATATCTCTTGTGTTTTATTTCTTAAATTTCGACCAAGTGCTATCAAAAAAGCTTGTTAGCCCAACACCATCTAATATGCAATCCTGTCTTCGCAGCCACGTTCGAAACTTCTTTCAACCTCATCAGCCCTGACTTTTTATCCTTTGTCGGTATTAGAATGTCATCCATATAGACCATAATTTTCTTTGATTGAATTAGTTCTCTGAGTACCGCATTCACATAACGGCAAAAAACTGCAGGAGAGTTACTATTGCCGAATGGCACATGGGTGAGTTCGTATTGCCCATGGTGAGTAACAAAAGCTGTGAATTTCCAAATCTAACGTTGTAAATTCCGCGGAAGACTTTAGATTGTCCAAAATATCATCGGAAAATTACCCCTTTTTTTAGGTTGAATGTTGAAGTGAATTTCGTTCTATCTGCTTCTAAGTTGAAACGAAAACTACCGATTGTGGTTAGCGTTTCATTCTGATGCCTTAAGTTGCTTAATCTCATTCGGCAGTTCAAACCCCTGAGTTTTTTATATATATCTTCTCTGATTAGGCACACGTGACAACCTAAATCCACTAAAGCAATAACAGATACGTTCTTGGTAGAGATGTAGATCAGTCCCTTCCTGGGAGTTTTATGCTAAAGGGTACTGTTTCAACATGTGTCCCGGTTTGTTGCACTTAAAGCAAAGCATTTCTACCTTACAATTTGTAGCCAAGTGGCCCCCTGTGCCACAACTAAAACATTTCTTTGAAGATTTCTCTGCATTGTTTCGTCTAACAATGTCTTTTCTTGATTTTAAGTCTTGATTCTTGACTTCTTTTCCCCTTATTTCCTGAAAATACCTATCACTGCCTTTAACTCCCTTATGGTCTTCGCTCCATATAAATTAGCCTTAAATGCTATGTTGTCAGGTATACCATCGATGAAACTTTCTTCTTCTAGCCTGATTAGCTTACTTATTTCCATGAAGTTATACAAATATTCAATGTATGATTCTCCTCGTCGTTTCTGCCGTCTTGCCAGCATTTTATAAATTTCAGCTGAGCAGAGCTGTCTGCCAAATTCCTTTGACAATTCTGAAGTTTTGCCCATCTCCGAATACCATTCAAACTCCTTATAAAAAGCTTGGCTGCTCCAGATAGAAGTTGTTTTGCATAGATATACATCTGAAGGTCATCCCATCCAACATTCATGGCCACTTCTTCAAATTAAGTTAACCACTGATTAATATCATGTTGGTCTGATTCCGAAAAAACAGATACGCTGTCCTGGACATCGCGCAATGTGAATTTCGATCCACTACCCGAGAAAGTTTCATGATATTGAATAGCTGTTTCACTCTCACTACCATTGACGTTCTCCCCGACATCGTGATTGTCTTTAAGTTGAAAATGATCTATAAGCCTATCCTGCAACAGACCCTTTCTGCCGCTTATACTCAAAATGAACTCGACAAGTTTCTCTTTCAAATTAGTAACCGTCATCGCCAAAATAGTCCGTATGTCCATCGCTCTGCCGCAGTTTACAAATAGTGACTATAAAGATCAGCTTATCTTGGTTTTAAAATTCAGCTTGAAAATACAATACAATATACTCTCTTTTCGTATTAAACAGCACTTATATGATAGAAAATTGAAAATAATGAAATATGCAAATATGCCCAATTTATCAAATCAAAAATTCGACTTCCTGTAATATGCTCTGCTTTGGTTCCGGCGTCACTGCCTTCAGTAGTAGGACCTGTTGTCTGCTCTCTTGACACAATATAGTTGTCTCGCTTCCAACGATGCGCTCACTTCAGTAGAGTATCCTGTCTGGATGCCTTATTTGCTTGCTCTCTCTTCACAGTGTAGCTCTCTCGTACATAAGTACTCACTTCCAACAGAGTACTTTGCACATACACTCGTTGACAAATTCCTCGTTGCCTTAACGAACCGTGGAATCTGTATACCTTGTTTGCTCTCTCTCTTCACAGTATAGCTGTCTCGTTTCGTCGCAAACATGTACTCACTTTAGTTGCTTTCAATTATAGAGTTACTCTCTTCTTGTCCTCACGATTTTATGAATGTTTGTTTCTCTTTTATTTCACCAAATCTCGCACATGCACTAATCTATTGTCTAAGATCCGTATTTTATTGAATGCTTTTTATCACGAGCACTGCAACTTAAAAATCTCGGCTCAGTCTCCAAAAAATTGAAGGTTTTATAATTTATATTTGTTGTTCACTGAGTTCCATAGTACTAGAGATTAAATTATAATAAAACTTAGATTAATGGGACGTTCAATTAAATCTTTCACACCTTGGCGAGCGACGGTCAACCGAACTCCTACAGCGACTCTCAGCAACTAACTCTCGCTACCCTCTGTTATATCAAAGAGAGTGCTTACATTGGAAAGCATAAGGAGTCTGAATCCTAAGTTTGGTTATCGTAGCTCTTATAGTCTCTAAGATCTAGGCGATCACGCGGACAGACGGTCAGACGGACGGACATGGCTATATCAATTTCTCTAGTCACCCTGATCATATTGTGGGTAACTTTGGGGGGTCTCCGACGTCTCCTTCGTTATGTTACACACATTTGCACAAACTTAATATACCCTTGTACCATGTAAGGTACAGGGTATAACAATAGGAATCCATAAGTATATACACATCACACATTAATAACCTTTACAATACTTATTCATTACACGCAAAACTAAAGTAAAAATTTGTTTTAATGGCACAAAAATCAGCCAACAATATACGGAAGACCAGACGTTCTACTAGACTTACACGTTTAAACCCCCTAACTAATATTAGAGAAGAAACAATAATACAACCACAACAAAACTTTACAATCGACTCCTGCAATTGATCCGTGTCTAACCCACTGACCCCCACTGTCAGCAATTGTAGCATCTCTCTGTCAACTCCTTTTAAAGCCAAAGACATTATGACATTGGTTAGCCATCTACCTTCCTAAACAACTGGATAGATAAATTACAAATGTTGAAGAAATCCTAATGCTCATTAAAGGAGCCGACGCAACACCCTATGGCTTACTCAGCCTACGAGCTATAAGAAACAAAATAGTAGATAGAGCAGACGAGGCCCTAGAGTTAGCTAGTACTCCATTAATTTGGAACGAGACTAAAAATAATCTGATACGCCTGTATTCTAGTAAAACAAGTAAAGCCAGTGTGCTTAGCGAACTCGGAGCATTCTCGGAAACCAAATCTTTGGGACAACCCTTTTTGGAATATCTAAGGTTAGAAGTCAATTATACTCAGTACTAAGGAATAACAATAGAAACTACAACGAACATAACAACAACAACAACAAAAATCCCAGACTCTTTTCGCAGTTGTTTCTGCCATAAATTACATGAACGGTGTTGGTCAGTTAATAGGGCTAATTTCGATTTGTATAACAGCTATATGATATAGTAATCCGATTTTTATAAAATTCAGCACAAACGCGGCCAACCTGTTTGCCGAGTTTTGAAGAGATCAGTCAATAAATGTGCGAGTTATTCCTAAAACCGATTTAGGTTCGTATGATATAGTAGTCCGATCCTTACAAAATTTCATACATATATTACTTGCTAAAAAAACATATACATGTTAAATTTCAGCAGGATCCAATAATAAATGTGGGAGTTATTCGCTAAACCGATTTAGGCTCGTATTACAGCTATAAGATATAGTGATCTGATCAGGGCGGAATTTAGTACAATTATCTATCGTTATATAAAACACACGCATGCCATGAAAACGATCGGATAATAAATGTGGAAGTTATTGCCTAAACCGATTTAGGTTCGTATGACAACTATATGATATAGTGGTCCGATCCGACCGATTCAAACTAGTGTACTACCTAGGTAAAAAAGAAAGCTAAATACCAAGTTTCAGCAAAACAGCTTTTAAGACGACGGAGTAAATCGCATAGAAACAGACGGACAGACGGACATGGCTATATCGACTCCTCTAGTGATTCTAAGTATTCTAGATGTAACTTTTGTGGGTCTACGATCTTTGCAGAGCAAAATGTATATACTCTTTTTTCTGCGAAAAGAGTATAACAATATAAATCGCAACGAACGTAATAACCGCGGAACACCATACCACAATCCCTATCAATCGGGTAAATGGAATCGCACATTCGATTTTAGAGACAACTCTAACACTAATCGCGACAACAATATGCAGAATGTCGGAAATAACACTTACACATCTTACAGAGGACAAAATAACAGTAACATATTGCATAACATAGAAGAAAATAACTCCATATCAGACCAATATTTTCAAAAACTTCCTCGGAACCTCAACGGGATACATAAGCCCCTTTACCCATAGCCCATCACCTTCAAAATTTCTAATTGATACAGGATCCACAAACGCTTTCATTGACCCCAAATATGTCGACCTCGCCAACTGCATAAGTCTAGAGACCCCCATAACACTTAAAACAGGTTTACACAATTTCACAATCCAACAAAAACTAGTTCTCCCCCTACCGCCGCAATTTAATACTAATGGTAGCGTGAGTTTACTATCGTTCAAATTTCATTCATATTTTGAAGGGTTAGTCGGAATGAACTTGCTTTCCTTTCTTAAAGCCAATGTAGATTTTCCAAATTCACAACTAAAATCCTTAAATACTACCTTATCTATAACAAGCATTTGCAACCAAACTTCAAAAATATTTTGAATAACTGCTCACACTAAAATAATATTGCCACTACCGGTATGAAACAAACAATGAGGTAACAAATTATCAAGATTCATACGAATTAGTGTAGCTAGAAAAAAAAATTATTCATGTTAATCAATAAATGTATACTTTATCTTGACGATATAATAATCTTTTCTACCTGTTGTGAAAGAACTCATAATTGTAACCGAGTGTAATCGATCTAATTTGTATTTTTAGTTCTTTCGAAGATCAGGGCCGACGAATGAATCTTTCTTTATATGATAAAATTTAAGTTCTAGGACACAGTTGTTCGAAAGTGTCAATACCCATAAGTCGACATATAAGCGCGTGCCAATGAAGGCATACAAAAAAGTGTATCTAAGTTTGATTTCAAAATAAAATAAAATAAAATAAAAAAAGAAATAAAATTCGGTCCTTACAAGCTGGATTAAATATATTATTAACAGGTACGAATCAACAACACTACCTCTCTTCAAGAGCACATACCACACTTGAAAAGCAATTGTGGAAGACTCAGAACTGCAAATTTTAAAATACAACTAACTAAGTCTTACATTCTTAGGAAGCAAATAGAAATTTTCAAACATGGGGTTAAACCCAACCCTAATAAGATCTTGGCCATTAAAAATTTCCCATGTCGAAAAATAGGAAAGAGATCAAATCTTTCCTCGGGTTATTAGGCTACTACAGGAAGTTCATTAGAGACTTAGCTAAAATTACTAAGCCCTTAACCAAGGAATTAAAAGGGAACAACAAAACCATAGCTATCGATGAAGAATTTATTAAAACAGTGGAAGTAAGACACTACATTCTAACGAACCAATTCTCCAATAACCGGATTTTACTAAACCGTTTGTACTGACGACCGATACAAGTAATTTATGTCCTGTCACACGGTACACTACCGAATGACAGATCAATTCGTTTCGCTAGTAAAACTTTGTCGGATGCTGAAGTCAATTAATCTACCATCGATAAAGAAATGCTAGCTATCATATGTGCAGTTCAGTATTATATTATATTTCGGAAAAAAATGTATTAAAGTTACAGATCATAAGCCCTCGACATGGTTAATGAATTTTAAACAGCCGAATTCCAAGATCATTCGGTGGAGACTCCAACTATTGGAGTATGACCTTGAGGTTGTTTACAAAAAAGGGTCACAGAATTTTATTGCTGAAGAGTTGTTACTTAATCATAATGAAGTACTTTCTAGCTCGAAATTCAAATGTCCCGAATCTGACAAACCATTCAATGACTTCAATATCCAAATAGTTATCAATATAACCCCGGCCACGAGCTACACCGCTATAACGGCGTTCTAAAACATCATTCCAACTTGATGATATTACGAATATCCTTAATCAGTCATTAAAACCAGACGCACTTTGCGCCATATTCGCTCGTGACAACGTTTTCGAAACTATAAACACAGAATTTAAATCATACTTCTCAAATAACAATTAATTTAAATTGGTAAGATGCTTATCGTTCCTCCCCAAACTCACTGATAACTCTGAATTCACAAATATTGTAGTTGACTACCATACAAAGAATAACCATAGAGGCATTGACGAGACATTCTTACACCTTAAACGCCAATACTTCTTTCCGTATATGAAAGGCAAAATATCTAAATTAATCAAAACCTGTGAAACATGTTCAAAATTAAATATGACAGACATCCACAGAAGATCGCTTTCCAAGTATTGTTAAGAACTTGACAATAATCGACAAATTCTAAAAATTCGCAGCCCCGTATCCGATCGCAAACAGCAATAGTATTAATGTTGTCAAATCCTTAAAACACTTCTTAAGCCAATTTGGAATACCCAAGACGCTGATCTACGATCAAGGGGCAGAATTTTCTAGCGACATGTTCAATACATTCTGTATAAGTTTAATATCCTTTTAAAAATCGTCCAATATTTCACCCGTAAAACGGTTACATTCTCCGCTAACTGAGATCTATAGGATAATATTAGATACCCGCAAACAACAAAAAAAAAAAAATCGGAACGTTAAACTCGGGCGCAGCCGAGTTTGAGAAACCCTGTACCTGTAGGGAGCGTAAATCAGTATTTTCTATTATTTCTTCCTAAGGGTGCTATACAATATAGAGAGATATCTTTAAAACCAAAGAAATTACGACGTTAAAATGATTTTTGCACTTCGAATTGGCTATACGGAAACTATATGTTATGGTAGTTCGATCAGATTGAAACTTCGCTTTTTGGGATATTACATAAAAAATTATCGTATAGTATTTTTGGTTGCGATTCGTGCATAAAAAACAGGATTTCTGAAAAAAAATACAAAAAATGTGAGATTTTGTCCGATTAGCCATCTGATCCGATTAGCCATCTGATTTTTTTCAAGTCGACGCACTACCTCCACGTGGTTTTCCCTGGATTGTAACTTAGCATCCGTTGAGTTATAAACCAAAGTGCACGGCGGGATCCTAATCCTTAAATTAGGTTTTGGCGTAGGACTTGATATCCACCCAAGGAAAATATTACATCAGTGAAGAATGCAAGAGGAGCCTCGGATAGATACCTGAACAACGTTGACGACCACGGCAAATTCAAAAAGGATAATGATTTGAAAGTATGCACCTGGAATGTACGCACATTGTACAGAACTGGTGCCACTCAGCAACTAGTGGATACTCTCAGCAATTTAAAGGCTGACATTACGGCTATTCAGGAAATACGATGGAACGGAGTGGGATGCAAGAAGCAAAGGAATTGTGACATATACTACAGCTGTCATACTGATAGGCACGAGCTTGGTTGTGGATTCGTCGTAGGAGCCAGGCTACGGAACCGAGTCTCACAGTTTACACCCGTAAACGAGAGACTTGCGACGATCCGAGTAGCTGCCAAATTCTTTAACATCAGCTTTATCTGTGCGCATGCCCCAACGGAGGAGAAGGACGACGCCATCAAGGATGCCTTCTATACACAACTAGACCAAGTGTATAGCCGCTGCCCGTCGCATGACATTAAGATCCTACTCGGGGATTTTAATGCCAAAATCGGACGGGAACGCGTCTTTGGAGCAACCGTTGGACAGCACAGCCTACATGAGTCTACCTCGGAAAATGGTCTTAGGCTTATAGGTTTTGCTGCTGCGCACAATATGATAGCGAGTAGTACAAGATTCCGTCATCTCAACATCCACAAAGCCACCTGGCTGTCACCTGATCGTCTGACCTGCAACCAGATTGATCATGTTGTGATCGATGCAAGACATGCGTCTAGCATTCTTGATGTGAGATCGTGTCGGGGTCCTAACATCGACTCTGACCACTACCTTGTCGCAGCCAAGGTTCGCGCACGGTTGTGTGTCGCGAAAACCTCACACCAAGGTATGCCAAGAAAGCTTGACATCGGAAAGCTGCAGTCACAACAGCACAGGGATGCCTTCTCAACTCGACTCTCCGGCCGACTTGGCCAGCTCACTCCAACGCCTACAAATACTTCAGATATGTGGACGTACATATCTACCGCCATTAACACTTCTGCTGTGGAAACCCTTGGATTCCAACGTCCTCCAAAACGGAATCCATGGTATGATCAGGAGTGTCAGGATGCGACTGCTGCAAAGAACGCTGCATACAGGCGGACGCTGCAAGCAGGAGCTACACGAGCAGTGGTGAATATTTATAGGATGCAGAGAAGAGAGGAGAAGCGCCTTTTCAGGAGGAAGAAGCAGGAGATGGAAAGGCTTGAGTGTGAGAAGTTGGAGAACAGCAGGAGCAGGAATGATGCCCGCGACTTTTACAGGAGGGTCAAACGCATGACTCAAGGGTATAAGTCTGGATCGCTTGCCTGCAGGAGTGATGATGGAAATCTTGTCACAGATGCACAGACCGTACTGAGATTATGGAGGGACCACTTTGAAAGTCTTTTGGCTGGAGACAACCAAGAGTCCGATGAAGAAGATCCACTAACCCCAATCAGAGAAGATGGTGTTGAAGTTCCCATCCCTAACTATACGGAAGTCGAAGTCGCCATAAAGCGACTTAAAAACAATAAAGCCGCGGGAGCGGACGGCTTACCGGCTGAATTGTTTAAGGCTGGAGGCGATGAGTTGGTAGGGTGCATGCACCAGCTCATTTGCAACGTATGGTCAGCGGAAAGTATGCCCAATGATTGGAGTCTCAGTATGATCTGCCCCATTCTGAAGAAGGGTGATGCAACACAACGCACCAACTATCGTGGCATCAGTCTTCTTCCCGTCGCATACAAAGTTCTCACGTCCGTAATGTGTGAGAGACTTAAGCCATACGCTGAAGCATTGATTGGACCGTATCAATGCGGCTTTCGTCCTGGCCGGTCCACAGTCGACCAGATTTTCACATTACGTCAGATCCTGGAGAAAGCGTATGAGAATCAAATCGACACCTACCACCTGTTTGTTGATTTTAAAGCTGCTTTTGATAATCCACGGCGAGGTTGCCTGTACACCACCATGTCTGAGCTTGGTATTCCTGCAAAGCTAGTACGGCTTTGTAGAATGACATTGAGCAACACTATCAGCTCTGTCAAGGTAGGAAAGGACCAGTCCGAAACCTTCAATACCAGGCGGGGTCTCAGACAAGGCGACTCGCTATCTTGTGTGCTCTTCAACCTGCTGATGGAGAGTGTCATAAGGAAAGCTGGAGTGCATCGGGTGGGCACAATATTGGGACAGAAATGTGTCCAGCTCCTTGGTTACGCTGATGATATCGATATTATTGGCCGTACCAAGCGTGATGTGACTGCGGCTTTTGGAGCAATTGAAAGAGAATCGGCTAAAGTTGGTCTAGCGGTGAATATGGGCAAAACAAAGTTTATGGTGTGCAGTAACAGAGAGTCGCGGCGTCTTGATTCTCATCTTACTGCTGGAGACTATGACTTTGAGTTGGTCAAGGACTTTGTCTATTTAGGAACTGCAGTGACCAGCAACAACGATGTCAGCCTGGAGATCAAACGAAGGATCACGCTTGCCAACAGGAGTTACTTTGGGCTCAGTAGGCAAATGAACAGCAGAGCCCTCTCTCGAAAGTCGAAGCTAACCCTTTACAAAGCACTCATCATCCCAGTGCTTCTATATGGTGCGGAAGCCTGGACAGTGACGCAGTCAGATGCAGCTGCTCTTGGTGTCTTCGAGAGAAAAATCCTTCGCAAGATCTTTGGACCTGTTTGCGTTGGCGAAACCTATCGCATCAGGTGGAATGACGAGCTGTATGAGCTATACGGCGATGTGGACATAGTCCAGCGAATCAATATTCAGCGACTTCGCTGGCTTGGTCACATCGCTCGTATGGAGGCAACAACTCCAGCTCGATCAGTCTTCGATGCGGTAGTTGGCGGGCAACGTAGAAGAGAAAGGCCACGCGCACGTTGGAGGGACCAGATGGACGCAGTTCTGGCGACGCTTGGTGTCACCAACTGGCGCAGTCGCGCACAGGACAGAGAGGCGTGGAGGCAAATCGCGCATCAGGCTCTACCCCGTTAGGGGTGTTTATGCCATATATATATAGCCATCTGATTTCAATAAAATTTGTTGCTATTAAATATTTATACTAAAAACTGTCTTGTGCTTAATTTGGTTGCGATTGGTTCATAAATAACCCGTTTTCTGACAAAAAAGCACAGAAATCGGATTTTTTGACCGATTAGCCCTATGGAAGCTATATGATGTAGATGTCCAATTTTATTAAAACTTTGCACAGCTGCTGGGTATTTTAAAGTTCACATTGTTTCTTAATTTGAATAAAATATCTTTAAAAATAAAGAAATTATGACGTTAAAATGATTTTTGCACTTTCGATCGGCCCTATGGGAGCTATATGATATAGTTGTCCGATCAGATCGAAACTTAAGAACACATCCGTATTAAGAACATATAAGAACTTATAACTCCCAATTTTCGTAATAAAATGATAAGAAACAAACCTTTTACGCTTTTTATGCTTTTTATTCCGAACCTAATTCGGATATCGACAAAATTTAATAAACTTGATCTAACCTGCAGAACAAATGATTATTAGCATTAAGCCGGAACTTTCTAGGCCCTACCATCTCTAAGAACGAGGTGTTCATACGGACGAAAAGATAGACAGACAGACGGTCATGACTAGATCGATTTCTCTAGTCACCCTGATCATAATTTAGGTAACTTTGGGGAGTCTCCGACGTCTTCTTCTCTATGTTACATACACTTGACAAAATATACCCTTGTACCTTGTAAAGTACGGAGACATTAATTACTTACAATAACACGACCCACTAATCTACTAAACTGAACCCGTATGAACTTTTTAATGGTAGAAGGAATTTAATCGATAACACAGTAGAGTTCAACAAAGAACTCGAGTATCTGACAAGATTGAATGAGTTTCAAGAAAAACTGTGCCCTCATGTAAAAGATAGGCTACCAAATGTCATGGACAAAAGAACCCAGAAATTAAATAAAAACAGAGTAGAACCTACCATCCTGAAGCCTAATCTCTTAGTCCTAAAGAAAGAAAAAAGGAGAAATAAAATCACGCCTATATTTTCCCTACAAAAAGTCTTACGAGATCAGGGTTCAACTCTAGTAACTACCAGGAACAAAAAAATACATAAGTCAAAAATTAGAAAAACTGACATAAAGGTAGGTATTAAAAAATGAACCTA
The DNA here is from genome assembly GCA_037075145.1 of Scaptodrosophila latifasciaeformis. NCBI lineage: Eukaryota > Metazoa > Arthropoda > Insecta > Diptera > Drosophilidae > Scaptodrosophila > Scaptodrosophila latifasciaeformis. The sequence goes on along the minus strand of JBAMCM010000646.1, from coordinate 15,918 downwards.
ATATCATTAGCAATGACATTCAAGTATAAGACAAGCTTAATAGCGAAATATTTTGTAAGCACAAAATTGATGAATAAGTTTTGATAAGCAAAAAAAAAAAAAAAAATAAAATAAATAAATAAATAAATAAATAAATAATTAACCTGTACCGTAAATATTAAGACGTAGATCGACAATTCATACACACAATTCATTACTTCCATGAAAATCCACAAAACAACACCTGCACCGAGCACATATTGAATATGAAAACCTACAAGGAGCACAACCCAATTACAACAGAATCTGACAACGGAAGAAGGAACTCGGTACAAACTTTTATTGGATGGTTTGATTACTTACCCTGATGCGCAGACCAACCTCACAAGAAATTTAGCAACAGTAATCGACGAAATACTCAGAATTGGAACTCTTCAAGGAACAACGGTAAACTACAGCGGCAACAAGAGCGATGCGTCGCGACGATAACACACAGCGTAAACGTTAAAGGAACATCGGCCCCGCAGAGAGGATTCAAAAATGCTCAGCTATTTCGAGGCATATCCGAATTTAGCAACAACAATCGACGGAATACACAGAATTGTAACTCTTCAAGGTACAACGGTAAACTACAGCAGGAACAAGAGCGACGCGTCAACACACAGCGTAAACACTAACGGAACATTGGTGCTGCAGAGAGGAGACGATTATGTTGGCGCGTTACTTTACTCCCTAATTGCTGGCCTTCTAGCTCAGTAATTATATTAATGGTAGACAAATTATTACTGCTAAAGCCGGAGCAATGGTTTATTTATTAAGCGTAAGTTTTTGGATCTTCAACAGAACTAAAGTACAAAAATATTCCAAACCATAAGTCTACCCTAGCTCCAATCCATCACGCCACAAGGTCGTGGTCGGCACGCCAACTCACCATTCCAGTCATTGTAATGCAGGAATTTGTAAGGCAGTCTCCGATTACCGCTAGTGTACTCATTTTGGGCGCGTCAGCATTGGTTGTGTGAAGCTATTTATTTGCTAGGGTACTTTTTATGTAAAACTACTTAGATACATGGAATACTCTTTTCAGTTGTTAAGTGCCCTCGTACAGATGTGGGGTGTCCGCCAAATCGTTTTATCGGGATTTGATATTTTTTTTATTAATGGTCTCGGTTAGATTGTTTATCTGTTTTTAAGTTACTGAGTTTATAGTAATTTGCATGGAATTTGAATCCACTAGCTGAGCTTCTGTCATCCTGTTTTTTAACCGTGCTCTGAGAGACGTGTGCTTTTTACATTTTTCGCTCTCTCTCGAGAGAGTGTTTTTTTAAACAAGCTCATTTTTTAGTTTTGATCAATCGTGTTCTGCAGCTTTTCGGTGGTGGTCATCAAATTGTGGTAAGTTCTTTGTTTTCGGAGTTTTGGCTATTGCATACGTCTCAGAGACGTATGGTTATATTTTGTGTGACTTCTACACTCCACGTAAATTTTATTTTTAGTTTGCTTTTGGTTTTTTTTGAATTAAATCAAGTATAATGGATCAAAAGCAATGCTTATATGATACACAAATTGCTGCACTTTTGCAAGGGGTTACAGACGATTCAGAATTGTCGGATATAAACAGTGAGTCGGAAAATGAAGTATTTGAAGACGATGTTCAGAGCGACGTGGAACATATTAAAATTGAACTTGAACAATCCGGTGCAATTTCGAATTTGTTTGAAGACGATCAAACAACATCTACTGATTGTCATGTGGCTTCAAAAAGTCATATACGGACGATCTCTGCGCCTATCATACGAGCCAGAAATAAATACTGCTGGAGTACCTCAAAAGGAAAAGATTCTGGCAAAGTTACTGCCATAAATATTATTCGAACGGCAAGAGGTCCTACTAGGACATGCAAATTACTATTTGAGCCGCTCTCATGTTTCAACTTTTTCTTTACCAACCAAAAGCCGTTATGTCGAATACAGTATATGAAAACTTTGTCTGAGTTTTTAACATCACCTTGGATAGAAAAACGATTGCATATTGCAGTTTGAGTAACATATTGAAAAGCAACATTCAAAACGCCTTGCCTGAAAAGCTCGAAAATGCCAATAATAAAAAAAGAGAAGATCCGGAACCGAAAATAAAAAGATATATACTTTTTAATGTCCCTCTAAAATAAGGCGTATGTCAAAAATGGTGTGCGTTAAATGCAATAAGCCTATATGCGGCGAACACAAAAGTGATTTGTGCAAAACTTGTACTTAAATTGGAAATATTTCCAAACTTTTTTTAAATTTCTTAAATCTCATATGTATATAAGCTGGAACAGCAAGAAAAATGTGTTAATTTTATTTGTTAAGAAAACTACATTTCCTATGAAAAAAGACTTAGATTTTTTGCTTTATTTTTTTAATAAAAATGAATTTGTTAATTTTTTGTTTTTTAATAAAATTAAGTTCTTAAATAAATGTTTTTAAATTCTAAGGAAATAAATAAAGAAACAAGGTAAGTTCAAAAATGGTGAATAAATGGAAAAAAATGCTTTTAAAATAATAGAAAACATTGATACGTCTCAAAGACGTATGGTTATCTTTTACGCACCTCCTAGGAGGGTTATCAAAGCATGGTTAAAAAAATCTGAGGTATCAGGAGTTCCCGCAAGCACTAATAATTTGCGCATATGCGACTGCGGAAAGTATTCTGAAAGGTTGCTCGAATGCCTCAAGCAGTCACGTTGTTCAAAGACAAACACGTTCCCGTCCACGACCGGAATGTAGTTGGCGTGAGAAAAGTCGGTAATCCGTGCATTTACCACTGCTAGGGAGATGAGCATTGTGAGGGCGAACCTGCAATCCAAACGAAGAGTGAGTCCATGGTGTTTTGACTTAGATGTAGCTTACTATTTAAAACTATGGCTTGCTAGAAAATTATAAGTTGGGAAGCCTATTTGACGTTGTCGTTATGGACCACCCTCCCCTTAATAAGAAAAAAAGTGCCTGCACTTTTTGTTCCATACATACAATGCATTGTATTGCAATGGGGTTAGCTTGTTTCCTAACCTTTTATTATTTTAATACCTCTTCTCCTACCTCGAAAACACGCTTTCGCCTAGCTGGGTTGCATCTTTCCACGTTGTTTTGCTGGGCCTTTATCAAACTTTCTCTAATGTCTAGGCAGCGAACATCGTATCCCGTGTGGAGAATCTCGACCGGTTTCTCATGAGTGACCGAGTTTAGGGTCCTGTTATATTCTAGCGTTCTGTCGGAATAATTTCTAGCTGTTCGATTCTATTAGTTACGTTCATTACAACTTTCTTACAAAAGCGAAATTGTGTAGCCGGGAAATGAGCAATCAAGTCATGTTGGAAGCTTGCAAGTCTCAGTGTATCGCATTTACAACGTCGGGGTTTACGACTTCTTTGAGCATATTTAAAGTGGTGCTTTTGTCGGCGAAATTAAGAAGGTGGCGATTTTTCTGCGAAACAACACCAAGCTTCGTGTTAGTTGGAAACGTGCTTCTTCTATAACGATTTGATTTCTGAAGCAGTTTAATGCTTGGTCTGTCGTTTGGACCGTGTAGGTCAGTGGAAGTTCGCTGTGAATAGCTGCAGCGTCTGACTGAGGCTCATCTTGTAAGGCTTTAATATTCTGTTTGGAGAGAGCATCGGCCAGCAGATTTTCATTCCTCGATTTGTAATGGATTTTTGCGTTATGATGATATAATATACGCTTTCCATTTTTCCTTACAAGATACAAGGATATATTAAGTTTGTGCAAATGTATGTAACATAGAGAAAGAGAAGTCGGAGACCCTTCAAAGTTACCCCCAATATAATCAGGGTGACTAGAGATATTAATATACCATATACAATATCAAATATAACTAAAATCGGCCCATATTTATACGAGATATACAAAAAACAAATTTTGAGGGTCAAAATTTTAATTCCCCTTGCCTAACCTACAAACTGCCAAATGAGTAGTGCGATAGATGGCGTGCTTGCATTATTGTGAACAATGTGTTGCTGGATTCAAAGGAATATTAAGAGCACAGGTTTTATGTGAATGTAGACGACCATGGTTACCACCCGACTAGGGTTACCACCTTTTCTTTTTTAATTCCGTCTACTAGATACAGGGTATTTCAAACTCGGCCGCGTCTGAGCTTAACGTTCCCCTTCATTTTATCTTTGGATTTGGATTCCGAACGGACACCGCGAATGTCAATGGCTGGTGGTCTGTATAATTGTTTATATCGCGAGCGCCGTACAGGTAGTGCTGTAACTTGCCTAAAGCCCACACTATGGCCAATAACTCGTGGCATAGTGTGACTCGCTTTTTTTGAGGGATAGATAGATAGATAGAACCGCGCCGATACCGTTCAGGGTATCTGAGAATTACATTTTCGGAAGCCAAGACATTTCTCAGCCTCTCGAATGCATCTCTAGACATGTGCTTGCTGATTTTCTCCTTTCACCAAGCTTATCAAAGGCCTCGCGATTGCCGCAGAAACGAAACACCGACAGTAACTGGTTAGACCTAAAAATGACCTAAGCTCATACAGATTTCTCGGTTCTGGGTATTCTTTTATAGCTTTTACGTTTTCTGGGTCGGTTTTGCACAACCATTGCTTACAATAAAACCCAGATACCCACTTTAGTCTATGGACACCTTCATGTTGGCACCATATAGGGTTTTTAAAACGCAATCAATGTGTCTAACATGGTCTTTTTCATTTAAAAAATAATAATGACGTCATCTACATAAACTTAGCACGATTTGCCAATTTGTTCTCGTAGGACGCCGTCGATCGCTCTTTGGAAGATGCTTCCCGCATTCTTCAAACCGAACGGTAATCAACAAAATTCATACTTTCCACCATTTACTGAAAAAGAGGTGTCAGCGCGTCTAAAAGAAAGAGCGCAGCTGTTTTCCCAACAATGTTCACTAAATATTTCTGGCGAACCCTGTTAGAACCATGAATGGAACTAACTGTGATAGGGGAATCGACCGGCACTATATTTTTAAACTCCTTTACGGGCTTGATGTAGTTTTTTGCTGCCCCTGTGTCGATTAGAATTTTTAATCTCCTCCCTTGCAACTGGCTTTCAATGAATGGCAGTCGGGAGCGCATCCTAAAAAATTTTACCTGAACACTACCGTCAGAATCATTGCCTATTTCGGTAACGGCCGGTGCGGCCGCGCTTTCATATTCGCTGTAATTCTGATCGTCAGCCCGCTGCACGGCATTTTGCATTATCTGACGCCTGTTATGCGTGTAGACCCGGGTCTCTCATGGCCTCGAATACTCCCGCTTTTGGTATTTTCGGGTTGACCGCTTCCGAAGGCGGACGGTTGTCTAAACTGGTAGTTGTTTGTGTTTTGGGCCGAATTACTCTGTTGGGGCCTATTTTGTTTTTTATAGAAATGAGGGTTTTTGACCTGCTATATTTATACCCTATACCCGAAGGAAAGGGTATAATGGAAGGCTGTGCGTGTATGTAACACCCAGAAGGAGATGTCGTACACCCCCCAAAGTTATCCACATTATGATCAGGGTGAATAGAGAAATCGTAGGACCATGTCCGTCTGGTTGTCCATCTGTCCGTCTTTATGAACGCAAGAATCTCAGAAACTACAAAAACTAGAGTTATGAAATTTTGTGTGAAGAATCTATAGGACATGGAAAAGGGAAAGTTTATTTTTTTATGATGATCCGACCTTCCCCCCCCCCCACACACACACACACCACCACCACCCATTAATTAATATTTGAATAATCGTAAATATCTCAAAAACTAAAAGAGCTAGGATAACCCAATTTGGTCAGTATGTTGACATTTTGGAAAGGAAAACTCGACTGGAAATTTTTTTTCAGTGGAACTCCCCACTCCCCTCTACAATAAATTGTAACTTCAGACCGCTGTACTTTTTTCAGCTTTAATCTGACAGTATTTATTAGTTCCAACCAAATATGGGCAATAAAAATACCTTTCGTTTAAACACAGAAATTATTAGTAGAAGTGATGATAGCCCCCCACCCCTCCCCCTCTTTTTGGACAGTCGCAAGCATTCATTCTTTGCTTAATCTCAAATATCTCGTAAACTATAAAAGCTAGAGCTATGAAATTTTGTGTATATAATCAATAGGACACGCGAAAGAGCAAGTTTAGTTTTTATATTAGTAGTTAGTGCCCGAAACCTCTTGAACGTGAAAATTAAAAATTCGAGTGCTAAACGCCGCTAACCCCCCCACCAGCAACCCAATTATGTTATCCGCCGAAAATAGCGGCGGCTACAGCGAGCTTTTTTTTTTTTTTAATTGCCCTCTGGAAATGTTTTTTTTTCAAAAATCAAATGCATGGGGGTAGAAGAATACATATGGGCGGCCAGGATTTGAGGGAATTGCTATAAATGGCACTTTTATAGCACTTTGTATTGTGTGTGCACGTGCCAAATTTGGGTGGGTGGTGGAGTGATTTGGAGAAAATAGGTAAAAAAAATATTTTTAAAAGAAAAATAGGTGGCGTGCTTAACTATATCCATACGAATATTATAGTTATACCATGTTGGTACGATCGGTAAATACATGTGGACAAGGATAGAAGGCGTTTCAGAGGATAACAAGCAAGTGCATAGGAGTCAAAGAAGGTTGTGTATTTAGCTGTATCCATACAAATATTATGGTTAGTTCATGTTGGTACGATCGGTAAATACATGTGGATAGATGGCGTTTCAGAGGATAACAAGCAAGTGCATACGTTAGAAATGTTAATTTTTAAATTGAACGAAAAATGAGTCTACATGAAATTTCACCATAAGACGCCACACATACAAAGACACAATTCTTGCTGATTGCTTCACTTCGTACGAATTGCTAACTGCGCATTTGAGTTCTATGTAAATTTTGGCACTCAAACAAAAACCGTGAGTTTACAATGAAAAAAATCCCAACGTTATCTGCGGGGTGCCGAAGATTACAGACTCTTTTCGAAGTTGTTTCTGCCGTAAATCACATGAACGGTGCTGGTCAGTTAATAGGGCCGATTTCGATTTGTATGACAGCTATATGATATAGTATTCCGATTTTAATAAAATTTAGCACAAATGCGTATATTTATGTAGAAAACTTGTTAGCCGAGTTTTGAAAAGATCAGTTAATAAATGTGCGAGTTATTCCCTAAACCGATTTAGGTTCGTATGGCAGCTATATGATATAGTAGTCCGATCCTTACGAAATTTGGTATATATATTAATTGCTATAAACATATGTGTGCTAAATTTGAACAGGATCGGATAATAAATGTGGAAGTTATTGCCTAAACCGATTTAGGTTCGTATGACAGCTATATGATATAGTGGTCCGATCCGACCGATTCAAACTAGTGTACTACCTAGGTAAAAAAGAAGGCTAAATACCAAGTTTCAGCAAAATAGCTTTTAAGACGACGGAGTAAATCGCATAGAAACAGACGGACAGACGGACAGACGGACATGGCTATATCGACTCCTCTAGTGATTCTAAGTATTCTAGATGTAACTTTTGTGGGTCTACGATGTTTGGTTCTGTGCGTTACAAACATCAGAGCAAAGTGAATAGACTCCTTTTTCTTCGAAAAGAGTCTAATAATCCATTACCCAGACTCCAACGGCTATCAGCTAGATTACACGGACACACAATCGTATTTTGAAAGAGTAAATAAAGTTTACAATGCCGAAAATAAAGAAATAAACAATGAATGTGTCACCAATATTATTAAACACTTAAAACCAATTTGTAATTTTAAGCCAGTGCACACAAGAGAAAGAATAAAATACATAGAACCCAACACAATTGTAACTTGGAACCTAACCCAAACCATTCTTAAACAAAATTGTCAAAACCCAGTTAATAATATTAAAATACAAGGAAACAGAATGATAAGAGTAACCCAATGCAAAATAGAAATCGATGGCATAATTTTAAATGAAATTCTTTTAAAACCAGAAATAGACCTGACACTTAATATAACAAAAATAAAACTTGTAAAACATAATGACATTGTTAACATGATTTCAGAAAGCAACATTACTCTTTACATACTAATGACCATTGTCATGATTGCTCTTATATTTAAGATTTGTATCATTTAACCCATTGATGATGCTGTATGCAAAATTCAAAATAAGTAACCAAACCGGCCAATTTAATTATTTCAAAGAACTCTAAACAGTAATTGTCTCTCATACTGTATGCCATCTGCGCAGTATGCGTTTAAATAAACAATTCTTTGACAGCGGGACTTAGCCGTTCTTTAAATTGATCCTACAGCCTGACCTAAGCAGTTTTGCCTGCACTCTCCAAAACTCAAGTACCCAAGAGCAATGCTCTCCTAAAATAGAATATTCCTAAGAAATACTGAGGCTTCTCCTCAATCTCTTTTGTATTTGATTTTTAGTCTTCAGCTGAACACTGAATAATAAATATCACAGAACAACCCGATTTGTTATTTCTTTTAATTGACGAAACTGCGGTTACAGCGTTGGTCTTAGTTTCTACAACGGTCCATTTAATAGACTCCAAATTAAATAAAAAACGTAATTATATATATATATATTGCTCTCATAGTCTGTAATCATATTCTATCCTCATTTATTGTTACCCTATCATGTCTCTCATTTGTTACCCTTTTCCATTCCCTATCATTCTTATGTGGAATTAATAAATGAGCAGGCGAGTCAGTAGTTTAACAGCCGTAACAGAGAACGAATGTGGCTTTTTATTTGTGCGGAGTGTTACAATAATTATACGTCTACCTACACGCACAACCCGGTGTACACAGCGCTGTCATCGAAATTCAACATTTTCGTTCAAATCATGCAGCAACCAAGACACAGAATATAAGCTTCCGAAATCAGTACATAAAACCTGCACCAGCTCCTAGAAATATGCAATTCATAAATAGACAACAACCTTCACTTCCCCCTAGACCCCAACAATACCGACCACAACATTTTCGACAACCACAACAAAATATTTCAATGCCCAGACAATCACCCGACTTTGGCTTCCGCCAGCCTATTTATGTGTTACAAGGAAATCAAGCATTTAATAGAGGACAACACCCAATCGCACCACCACGTCCCTCGGCTCCGAAACCTTTACCATGGAAGTAGATCATAGCATTAAGAGCAGACAAATTAATTACATAAATCGACCCAACTTTGAAATAGGGAAGCGACCCCTAACTAATATGGGGCCACCTGTTGACAAAAGACAGAGGAATTTTAACATTGAAAGTAATGAAGACAGAAACGACGACCAAAACGTAGCAATGACAGACTATCAGCAGAACATAAATAACTACGAAAACGCGAATGATTTCGAAGAAATCGTTGAAGGGTACCAAGACCAAGGTGAATATGACCAAACTCTTGAAACCGAACAAGCCGATTATGCCGACCTGAATTTTTTAGAGTAAGCCGTTCCTCACTGCCTTACTTTGAAGCTAGACTGAGGAACGGACAAATTTTAAATATTCTAATCGACACAGGATCTAATCGCAATTATATTAAACCAAACTTAATCTCAAAGCCAATTCAAAATGATAACCCTTTCCAAGCCATGTCGGTTGGTGGCAGTATAAAAATCACGCACCACAAGATAGCTCATTTGTGTAATATGGTAAATACCCCAATTAAATACTTCATACTGCCTACCCTAACCAACACACCAAAAGAACCATTACGAACTCTATTCAAAAAATATTCGAACTTATTCGCCAAACCACAAGAAAAATTAACTTACAGTACGAACGTGACTGCAGATATACGGACAAGTTCAGACACCCCCGTTTATTCCAAATTCTATCAGTACCCCATGTCTCTTAAAGACGAAGTAAATAAACAAATTTCAGAACTATTTGGTGACGGTATAATCAGACCATCCCGGTGTCCATATAACTCACCTATGTGGGTCGTACCAAAAAACTAGACGCTTCAAACGAAAAAAAGTACAAAGTTGTAATTGACTATAGGAAATTAAACAAAATAACTATACCTGACAAATATCCAATCTCCGAGATAAATGAAATACTTGCCCAATTGGGTAATAAGAAGATTTTTTAAAAGTGGATTCCATCAAATACAATTAAAAGAATCCGACATAGAAAAAACTGCATTCTCAATTTACAACGCAAAATACGAATTTACATGACTACCTTTCGGACTGAAGAACGCCCCTTCTATTTTCCAACGTGCCCTTGACGATATTCTTAATGAACACATAGGAAAAATTTGCTACATTTACATAGACGACATAGTTATCTTCAGTAAGGATGAGGAATCACACCTTAGAAATATCGAAACTATATTTGACACCCTACAAAAAGCCAACATCAAGTGTCAATTAAGCAAATGTGAGTTCTTTAAATCAAGAGTGGAGTTCTTGGGGTTCGTTATTTCTGATAAGGGTATAGAAACCAACCCAGAAAAAGTTCTAGCCATAGTCAAATACCCTTGTCCAAAAACAGTTCGCGAACTAAGAGCTTTCTTAGGTCTCTCGACCTTGACCTTTTATGCTGAGAGGTGTCATCGGACACGTTAGCAAGAAAGCTTGAATGACTAAAATAGTCAACTTCAACCAAGAAGGCTTTTAAGAAAATTAAGAGTTCATTAATATCAAACGAAGTAATTCTAAAACATCCTGACTTCAGAAAGGAATTTCATCTCACCACAGACGCATCTAATTTCGCGATAGGTGCCGTCCTATCCCAAAACAATCAACCCATATCCTAATATCTAGAACGCTTTCGAAAGCAGAAGAAAATTATGCGGCTAATGAGAAAGAAATGCTAGCCATAGTATGGGCCCTTAAGGCACTAAGAAACTATTTATATGGCAGAGCCAAAGTAAAAAAATTCGGAACGTTAAACTCGGGCGCAGCCGAGTTTGAGATACCCTGTACCTGTAAGGATCGTAAATCAGTATTTCTGACAAAAAAATAAAAATACCATCTGATTTCGATTAAATTTTGCACAATTGATTGGTGTCCTAAAGCACGACTTAATAGAGATTTAATAGAGATATTTTTAATACCAAAGAAATTTCGACGTTAAAACGATTTTTGCACTTCCAAGAGGCCATACGGAAACTATATGTTATGGTAGTCCGATCAGATTAAAACTTCGCTTTTTGGTTTATTACAAAAGAAACTATCATATGGTATTTTTGGTTGCGATTCGTGCATAAAAAACCCGATTTCTGGCAAAAAAAAAAAAAACAACAAATCGGAGTTTTTGACCGATTAGCCCTATGGGAGCTATATGATATAGCCATCTGATTTCAACAAAATTTTGTGCTATTAAAAACTTATACTAAAAACTGTCTTGTGCTTAATTTGGATGCGATTGGTTCATAAATAACCCGTTTTCTGACAAAAAAAAGCACAGAAATCGAATTTTTTGACCGATTAGCCCTATGGAAGCTATATGATATAGTCATCCGATTTCAATAAAATTTCGAGTTATTCAAAACTTATACTAAAAACTGTCTTGTGCTTACTTTGGTTGCGATTGGCTCAAAAATAACCCGTTTTCTGACAAAAACGCACAGAAATCGGATTAAATTTTATTAAAACTTTGCACAGCTGCTGAGTATTTAAACATTCACATTTTTTCTTAATTTGAATAAAATATCTTTAAAGCTAAAGAAATTATGACATTAAAACGATTTTTGCACTTTCGATCGACCATATGGGAGCTATATGATATAGTTGTCCGATCAGACCGAAACTTAACAACCTTATTGAGAACATATGAGAACTTCTAACTGCAATAACTGCTTTCGTAATAGTATGATAGCAAACAAAAAAGTTATGGCCTATAAACTTTTTTTTTTTTTGAGGTTGTTGTGGTTTTATAGTTTTTATTCCGAACCTAAATCGGATATTAAAAAAATATAATAAACTTAATCTAACCTGCAGAACAAATGATTATTAGCAACAAACCGGAACTTTCTAGGCCTTACCATCTCTGAGAATGAGGTGTTCATACAGACGGACAGACAGACAGACGGACATGGCTAGACCGATTTCTCTAGTCACCCTGATCATACTTTAGGTAACTTTGGGGGGTCTCCGACGTCTCCTTCTCTATGTTACATACATTTGACAAACTTAATATACCCCTGTACCTTTTTAGGTACAGGGTATAAATATTCACGGACCATCAATCACTCACCCATTCATTGAGTAGTTTGAATGGAAACCCAAGAATTAAGAGATGGAAAGCCCATCTTGAGGAATTCGACTACGAATTGCTGTACAAAGAAGGAAAAGATAACATAGTAGCAGATGCCCGAGTTAAATTCAATTAGTTCAGTTAGTACCCAATACAGTGACGAAAGCTCTAGCCACAACCTAATACCAAGTGTGGAAGCTCCTATAAACGTGTTTAAAAACCAAATATTCATCCAAAAAGCAACCATTCCAGACTACAAATTCACCGTACCATTTCACACATTTAACAGACATGACATATACCGACAAAACTATGACTCTAATGAACTAACGTCAATACTTAAGAAATACCTCAACCCCTCGGTTATCAATGCCATCAACATTACAGAAGATATAATGGGGAAAATCCAATCTATCTATCCGACACACTTCTATAGCTTCAAAATAAGATTTGCACAAAAAATAGTACAAGACTTAATAAACGTAGAAAGGCAAGAAGAAGAGATCCTTAAGACACATAACAGAGCCCATAGCAACGCCTCAGAGAATAAAACTCAACTGTCCGACACATTTTATTTCCCAAAAAAGAAACAAAAAATATACGACTTGATGAAACAATGCACAACCTGCAAAGAACAGAAATATGACCGACACCCACCAAACCCCAAATTAACCGAATATCCAGGACAAATAACCCATATAGACATTAATTTAACAGAAGGGAAACTAGTCCTAACAGCCATTGATAAATTTTCCAAATTGGCGCAAGGAAGAGTCATAAAACCGAAATAGAAGATATCCAGCCCCCTTTGAGAGAAATTATTTTTTATTTTGGCGTCCCCAAGTTTATTGTTATGGACAACGAAAAATCCCTAAACTCAGCTTCAATAAAATTCATGCTCACAGATCAACTCAAAATCGAGATTTTCACTGGACTGTAACTGGCACGAATATACGAATATACCGAAACACAAACGATAACCATAGGAATAGGCAAAATACGAACGTCAACAACGAGAATCATCCATGTCATTGACTTAAATAAAATAGAAACAATTCTAGACAAACTCAAATTTCATACAGAACAAGATTTAAAATTCAGCAGCCATTACCACACCCTACACCATGAGATAGACCAAACATACTTCACTTTCCATACTATAACTTCCTCTTTTAACAAGCTAAGTACCAGGGCTATAAATATGATAGGAACAGCATGGAAATATGTAGCAGGTAGCCCTGACCGTGACGACTTAATTCAACTAGAAGATCATGTAAACAAAATAATATCAAATAATAATAAACAAGTAATTATAAACACCCAATTAGAAGAAAGATTAAGCAACCTTACGACAATAACTAACAGCATTACAAACTTTATAAAAAAGAAGATAGGTTTTGTAGTGATATTGCCATTAGCCTTCAGAACCAAATTAGATTGATTAAAGAAGAAGTCATCAATATCAAATATGCCATACAATGAGCTAAATTAAATCTAGTAAATAGCAATAGATTTCAAATTTTACCAGCGAACAACAAAGAAATAGTCTTAATGAAAGATGAGAATGGCGATAAAATTATGAAGTCATTTGCAGGTATCAAAGCAAAAGCCTATTCATACATTGTTGAAAGTGAGGGTGAAACAAAAACATAAAAGGAGTAAAAAAATCGGTTATAAAAAAGTTGACTCATGAGAATTATATCGATTGTATACGAAATAGAAAAACATTTATGGTGAACAAAGAGTCATTAGAAGTAGAAACCATACACTGAATACTGAAATAGTTAATAAAGTTTGTTTAAATTATAAAGATGATAAGAGATTTATAGAAGAAAATGGGATTAGTACTCTAGCTTAGGGGCATTATAAAATAAGTCCAAATAATGTATTATAATCAATAATTTTGAATAATCTTAATATTGTAATTTATTTATACAATAAATATACACAATATTTACAATAAAGAAGCTTGGCATATGAAACCTTGCTTGACTCCGCTTCATTTTTTTTATAATACTTTTTATCTTATCCATTATTTGAGTTATTCAACGCTTCGCTCCTGTATTAACACTACTTCTTATTTCAGTAATTTTGATTTATTTATCCATGAATTATGAGTGCTGTCAAATCCTAACCATTTAACGTATACATTTTTTCCCCTTCTCTTGATTATCTTTTCAAATAAATATCTTTTCACATAAATATTTATGTTTTTAGGAAAAATTTGTGCTTTTCTAAAAACCAATTGCATAGCCTTAACAACCACATCAGAGGTTTCCGATCTAACAAGCTCTGCGTAATCCCTTTTCGAAAATGTGTCAATTACTGTAAGTAAATATCGAAAACCCTTATTTGATTTCTGAAATGGAATCATTTCAACTAAATCAATTTGCGAGGTCTCATTTATGCGCTTTTGAACAAATTTTCGTCTCTGAAATGATGTTCTTGCCGGTTTATGAATTTCCAAAACAATTTGTATTTTACTCATATTTTTATTGTATTTATTTCCTATTCATTGTCTTACAACCTTTTTAATACTGTTTGCTTATATATTTTAACATCGGTTTTTATTTGACTACGCATATTTTTTAATATTTCAAAGCATAAGCGTGTTAGATCTATTTGTATATCGCAATGGAAAGGACCATCTAAATCGCTCAATTGAATATCATATTTTTTTAACTCGAAACACTTAGGAATAATGAAATTATAATATGTGTATGAAATTTACTTGTGTAGAATTGTGTTCCAACATAAAAAAGAAGTAATAAAAATCTCTAATCTTATAAACAATCGCGAAACATCCATTTCAATTTTGTTTCCGTACTGATTTAATATCATAACACACTGTTTATCAATTTTTATATTTAAAACTACATTTTATTGAGTCAAGCATGGGTTGTTCATAAATACTGTCAGGCATTAAAAACTCAAATTGATCTAGTCTGAGCTGAATATATTCCTTGAAGGTGAGTAATTGTATCCAATCCTCCTTCTCGAATCCAATAAAATTGTTATTATTTTGTTGAAGCCAGACGATTGGTTTAAATTTTCTACTACTAGAAAATCCACATTTTAGTTTTAAATTATGTAAAATGTAGTATTCAAAACCAAAAACAATTTCATGGGCTTGTTTTTTTATTACTATTATTATTATTATTATTATTTTTTTTTTTGTAAGCTCCATTTTATTCGAGTAACACTGTAAAACTGAGAGAATCAAAGAAATTACTTGCTATATAAGGGGAAGTCATTATTGTGATATCATTTAGTATTCAAGTTGCGTTTAATTTAAAATGGTTCAAGTTAATAGAGATACTAGCATTCTAGTCGACTTTCAATATGTGTATGGAAATAATAAACAAATTTTCGTAAAAGAATTAGTATACATGCAGACTGGTTCCGTGATCCCGAATTTTTTCTATTTGTCAAAGATGTCAAAGAACTTACTGAAGAAACCAGGTTCACTTAACTTAAAATTCAACAGAATATAAACGGGTTGGATTGGTCCGGAGGCGATATACATTATTTGTGTCTTGCTGATATAATAGCTCCTCTAAATAGTTTCTCGACAATTATTGTTCGAGGAAATACAAAAAAAGAATTTTTACAAAAATATATTACTACTAATATAATTGATATAGATATTGGAATGAGCTTGAACCGCATTCCGAATTATTTTACAAATTGTAGAATACACAAGCATATAAAAAATAAATGTGCCCTAAATA